>AWOL01S0008719.1:0-49282 GCA_000715115.1 Nicotiana otophora
AAACAATTCGATATACTCAATACGAATCATAGGAATTAATTCCATATGAATTTACAAATATTTTGGATAAAAATCTAAAATATATTAAAATATTCGGCAGTGAGACCCACGTCTCAAATCCCGAAAAAACTTACGAAATTCGAACACCCATTCCGAGACGAGTCCAACCATATAAAAATTATCCAATTCCGATGTCAAATGGACCTTCAACTCTTAAATTTTCGTTTTTGGAAGATTTTATAAAAATCTGATTTTTCTTCCATAAATTCACGGATTCATGATATAAATGAGTATGAAATTATAAAATATAATCAATATAGGATAAGGAACACATACCCCAATATTTTTTCGTAAAAATCGCCCAAAAATTGCCTTACCCGAGCTCAAAAATGGAAAAGGGTTGAAAATGGAACGAATCCCATTTTCCAGAATTTAAGTTCTGTTTCTAGGACTTTTACCCTTCGCGAACGCGGTCAGTGCCTCGCGTTCGCGAAGCACAAATTTGTGCTGTCCCATTTTACACTTCGCGAACGCGAAGCTTGCCTAGCTTGGCCTTCGCGAACGTGAGATGCCCTTCGCGAACGCGAAGGCAATAATCTTGGCTAGCCTCTTTCCCTTCGCGAACGCGAACCTTTGAACCTCAAGCCTTCGCGAACGCAGTCACTGTCGCGAACACGAAGCATAAAACGTGCCAACCCCAATTTGCTCTTCGCGTTAGCGAGAGTACCTTTGCGAACACGAAGAAGAACACACCAGAAGCCTGAAGTCTGCAGAAAATCAGATTCCTAAATCCGAAAATGCTCCGTTAACCACCCGAAACCAACCCGAGCCCTCGAGGCTCCAAACCAAACATGCACCCAAGTCCTAAAATATCATACGAACTTGTCCGCGCGATCAAATCGCCAAAATAACACCAAGAACTACGAATCGGACACCAAATCAAAGAAAATATCCAAAAAAACTTTAAAACTTATATTTTTACAACCAGACGTCCGAATCACGTCAAATCAACTCCGATTCTCACCAAATTCGGCAGACAAGTCATAAATATTATAGTGGAGCTACACCGGGCTCCAGAATCAAAATACGGACCCGAGGTCAATAAATCCAATATTAGTAATTTCTTAAAAATCATTAAGCTTTCAAGCTTTTAATTTTTCATCAAAATTCCATATCTCGAGTTAGGGACCTCGGAATTCGATTCCGAGCATACGCCCAAGTCCCAAATCACTATACGGACCTACCGGAGTTGTTAAAATACTGATCCGGGTCCGTTTGTTCAAAATGTTGACTAAAGTCAACTCAGTTGAGTTCTTAAAGCTCTATTTCACATTTTAATCCATTTTTTACATAAAAACTTTTCGAAAAATTTTACGGACTGCGCACACAAGTCGAGAAATGATAAATAGTACTTTTCGAAGTCTTAGAACACAAAATTACTTGTTAAATTTAAAGATAACATTTTGGGTTATCACAAAGATATACAGTTTAGATCAATTCATCAAGCTTTTTCCGTGTGGAATAAGAAAATGAACTTTTTGATGTTAATACATAGTGTCGTGAAAAGGAACACTTAACAGAAGATCTCCACACAATAACTAAAGATAAAATAGCATCAAGTTTTATTGGCGCGCAAAACGTGGCACGTTCGCTGAATTCTTCCGACGCTTGTCCTATGAGCATAGGTAGGGTGATTTACAAGAATGATTTTGGTGGTAGGTAGTCTTGAACTTTTTGACTTCATTTCTCTTATTGGCAAACGTTCAAATTTCAAAAAATTTACCCCTGGCAAATTTTTTGAATATTGATCTTGGAAAAAAAAAGGTTTGTCCATGGGATAACTAGGGACAAAATATTTACTCATAAGTCAAGCGAGAGATAAAAACTCAAGACCACCCGTTATAGTTACGTTGAACAATATTATATTTTGAAAAAGAAAACTACAATGAAAAAAGATAAATAAGACAAGAAACAACTATTTCACTAAAAAATTTCTATTCTTAAATTCAGAAAAAAATATATTCTTGTCAGTTGTCAATTCCAGTAGGGAGTAAGATATTGTATTTGTAAGATCTAATCCATCTTAAAAACATGGATGGAAGGTGAAATTGTTGGATTTTTAGAAGGAAAACCTAAAATCACCTAAAATGTCAATTTGAATCCCGAAATGGGCTTGGATTGAAATCTTAAGTATAAATTTAGACTTAGGATGTTATGCATCAACATGATTTGACTTTTATTTCGGAGTTTGACCATCGGGGCTAGACTTGACTTTCGAGTTGACTTTTGGATTATTGTGAGATTAATTCCTATGACCTTGTTTAACCTCGTTGAGTATACTTTTGGCTAGATCGGGTTCAATTGATGGATTTAGAGCAAGCAAAGGCAACTTTTGAAGGCTAAGGCTAATTTGGACCGAGGTAAGTTGAGTCTTTGACCTCAATGAGAGAATTTTTTCCAAATTGTATTGTTCGCTATATGCTACATATTTGGGGATAACGTATATGCAAGGTAACTAGTGTATATGTAGATGTCATATGCTTCCATGCTTGGGTAGAATGATAAGCTTCATATGCTTTACCTATTGCTTTACTTGTATCATGATTATATATAGATCTTCACATGCTAGTATCATGTTATACACATCTCTAATATGCTAGTGTAACATATATAATAGGATATTGTATGTCATGACTAGTTGCTGCATGGTTATCTAAGTATTTCACTTATGCTAGTATAATATTATAGGCATCCTTCACATGATAATTTGCCATTGTAGTTGACATATATGTTGGATTACATGTTTAACCTGTTAGTCATGCATTGGCCATATGCATTATTTGCATATGAGTTTCGTACATAGATGTGGTTATGGGATGTTGTGTTGTTCATGCGGGGTTATGATAAGCACGTTGATTTATCTGTGTGGGTTATAAGATGCACATTGAGTTATCCGTGCTAGTTTATGATATGCATATTGAATTGGCCATGCACTTGCGTGTGCATATGGATTTGTCCCTTTAGAGTCGCCCAACTATATTTCTTTCTTGATGGTGTTAACGCGATTTTGTGAGAAATTAATGAGTTTCTCGCTTGTCACTTAGAGAATGTCGGTTGATGTAAAGTTTGAGTCTTTATCATGCATAGCATTTATAAACATTGTTTATGCATTTCATATAAATATTACTCTATACATATATTATATATGTTGTTTTGGATGTATCAATATATATATTGGATTTGTTTAGCTGAGATAGGTTGTTTCATGTCATATGCCATACTTATGCATATTATTATATGCTTTGACTATGATTAACTTGTTATGTTGCTTATGCGCATTTCTTTGTTGTTGTTGTTGTTGTTGTGTATATAAACTGTAGAGGTTAAAAAAGAGAGTACTTTGAATAAACCTTAGCCATTATTTTATTGGGAAAAACAGTCAATAATACTTACTTAGTACTTTTCACAATCTAAATCCCATCATGATCGTGATTGTAACGACCCGATCGGTCGTTTTGTATATTGTAGCCCCGTTTCACTATCTATCGCTTTTTAATGTTCATTTATGATTATATGACTTGTCAGGGTAGTTGGATTGGTTTTGGGGAGGTTTCAGAGTAAACTGGGACACTTAGTCCTAAGGTTGAGGCTTAAGTTGAAAGAGTTAATCGGATTTTGACTTTTGTGTATACAACTCCGGAATGGAGTTTCGATGATTCCAATAGCTTCGTATGGTAATTTTGGACTTAAACGTATGTCCGGATACCATAGGTTGGTTTGAGGCTTTTTGGCGAAAGTTGGAAAGTTGGGAAGGTTGAGAGATTTGACTTTTTTGATATGGATTCGGATTTTGGTTCCGGGGTTGGAATAGGTCCTTTGTCTCATTTGGGACTAGTGTGCAAAATTTTAGGCCACTCAGAGTTGATTTGATATGATTCGGTATCGGTTTTAGAAGTTGGAAGTTCACTAGTTTCATTAGGCTTGAATTGGGGTGCCATTCGTAATTTTGATGTTGTTTGATGTGATTTGAGGCTTCGTGTAACACCCTGAAAAGTTTTGAAGTACTTAAGTTCAAAGACCGGTAAAATTTACAAAGAAAATAATATTTCATGGTACCGGACTAGGCTTACGTGTTTGAGGATTGTAGAAATTCTTCCGCTCAGACTTTTTGGGTTGAACAATGCACCGGAAAGTAAAAGAAAATTTTCGGCGGAAAAGTGCATTTTTGCGGTCCATTATGCGACCGCAGAACCACTCTGCGGACCGCATAATGGCCGCAGAGTGAGGCAGTTGATTGGGTTAGTTGGAAGCAACTATGCGGTCGACTATGCGACCACATAACTATTATGCGGTGCATTATGCGAACCGCATACACAAGCAGTTCTTTTGGCTATTTTGTAACCAAATATGTGACCGCATATCGGTTATGCGATCGCATACCTTGTTCCGGAGCTCCATTTTTGAGTTTTTAAAACCCGATCCTATTTCGTTAAATACACTCTTTAGGTCATTTTTGAGACATAATCTGATATTTTAGAGTGAGAGAGAGTGTCCTAGAGTGAGAAGGTGTTCTTCCATAATTTTTCTTCAATTCTTGCTCAAGTTTTGGAATATTAAGAAGGGAAGCTTACCAGGTCTTCATCCTAGAGGTAAGATTCTACACCCTAAGCCCTAATTTCGAAATTTTCTAAAAATGGGTAACTAGCAAGATAAATTTCTGGGCATGAGAGTTATTTATTTTACATGCATGTATTATCAAAGGGTGTAGGAAGATTGTTGAGCTAAAAATGATAAAGATTGGGTTGTGGGATGATGAAGTCCTTCATAAAAAGGACATTAAAACCTTATGCACACCTAGTGTTTGATAAAATACTTAAGTGAGCTAGAGCCATGATCATCTTCCTAATTTTAATTCAATTTTTTATATTTATAAATAGATTGAAGTTGCTAAGAATTCCGGAACATTTTAGAGTGTAAGGAAGCTCAAGTGAGGTATGTTGGCTAAACTCTTCTCTTAGAATTGAATCCCACGATATTCATGTAAATTATGTAAGTCTCGAGTGATTCATTATGAAATTGGCTATTCCGAGTAAGATTGGGTTGAACGATATATGTTCAACAAGCATCACAAATGCTTTATTCATGTTATGTTACCAATTGAGGATGTGTTAAAATATGGGCTGTGCATTAATAATGTTTCGAATTTAAGTCAAGTTCAAATGAAGGTTATTATGCCAAATTTTGTGAAATATCTCTATGTGTATTAGACTCTAAATTGCTCACATATGTACTACACACTTTGATTTGAATTGTGTTTGTTGTTGATGATGAGGATGATATTTGAAATTGATAATGTGAGCATGAAATACTGAATATGGCCAACGTGCAAGAATGATATTATAATTATGGCCACTAGTGCCAATAAAATGAAAAAATGTGAAAGTATTATGAAATGCGATGATTGATATAAAAAGGTTGATGTCTCAAATGAGACGGCCTAGCCGATCGGGTCATGATCGGACACCATTCCGCACACATGGTGATGATTGTGCTGAAAATTGTAATTGAAATGGTAATTGTGGTTGATGTCCCTAATGGATAGCCTAGCCGATCGGGTCATGATCGGACTCCGTGTTAAAGACGGTGGTATTGATATTGAGAGAAATTATGGTTGATGCCTCTAATGAGATGGCCTAGCCGATCGGGTCATGATCGGAATCCGTACTGAGAGTACGGTGGTACTGGTTTTGTGAATAATGGTATTGTGAATAATGGTATTGCGGATAATAGTATATCACTACTAAAAATCTTCCAATGTGAGATATGGAAATTAATTTGAACATTGTCTTGATCCTAAATTGAGGTTTTATGTTGATTAGGTCTTTCATTGATATTATGATAATCTTATTTGTATTATTTGTCATTATATTGAGAGAGTGTTTAGTTATACATACTAGTGCTATTCGACGGTACTAACGTCCCTTTTGCCGGGGGCGCTGCATCTTTAAATGGATGCAGGTTGTTCCACAGCAGGAGATATTGATCAGTGATAGCAGTGCACCTTTTTCCCAGCCGATTTGGTGAGCCCCACTTCATTCCGGGGTCATAAATCTTTTGTACTTTGTATATTCTGTTTGAGGTATAGCCAGGGCCTTGTTGTCGGCATTATCATTGTACTCTTCTTTATCTATAGAGATTCCGTAGACATAGTGTGGGTTGTGTATTGGTGATGGGAAAGACAAACTATGCTATATTGTGGTTGTATTACTTGTCCATTTGAGACTTTAAAAATGATAAAACAATTGGAAATGAATTGGTATTGTAGACATGAATACATTTTCGTCTAATTAATGATAATATGTATTATCTCTATTCATGGATGAGTTTGGGTAGAATAAAATCTAACAAGCTTGCTCAGTCGGGTTCACTCGGTTGAGCGCCGGTCGCGCTCCTCGGTTTTGCAGCGTGACACTTTGTTAAGTTTGTGTTATGTTTTTGGACCTGTTGGTATTTTTGGATGAGGTCCCGGGTGTGTTTTGGAACATGGTTGCTCTTGGTGAGATGGCTGTTGGCTTTAGTTCTGATGCGATCGCACCTGTGAAGGAATTTTCGCTGGTGCGTATTTGGCTAGGCTGGTGATGGGTTGTAGATGCGAAGGATTTGCCGCATCTGCGAGCCCGCATATACATTTGGTTTTCCGCAGAAAGGGATTCTTGCTGGGGAAGATAGTGGTCGCAGATGCGGTGGGACAACCACATTTGCGGAAGCGCAGGTGCGAAGCTGGTCCACAGAAGCAGACTCACAAATGCAGAGCATGGTCCGCAGATGCGGAAAGACGAAGGCTTCAGGGGGAATCGCAGAAGCGTGATTTGGCTGCACCTGCAGGACCGCATATGCAGTTAGTTGCGTTGCAGGTGAGAGAATCACTGGGCAAACCCTATTAAATTTCATTTTGAGGGTTAGAGTTATTATATCGTATTTTGGGTTGTAGAGCTCGATTTTGGGCGATTTTGGAGGGGATTTTCACGATTTGGATCGGGGTAAGTATTTTTAACTCGTACTTGTTCATTATTCATTATTCTATCTTAGTTTTTATCATTTATTTGGGGATTTGAAGTAGAGAAACTGGGAATTTTGTATAAACTTCTCAAAATGAAAATTGAGGATTTGATGGTCGATTTGGAGTCAGAATTGGATGATTTTGGTATGGTTGGACTCGTATCAGGAGGGTTGGTTGTACCCATCCTGTTACTTATTGAGTACATAGGGTTGGTTGTACTCATACTACACTCTGCACTTCGTGTGCAGATCCATGTGCATTCGGACAAGTTGATTGCTAGATTAGGGCTAGTACCAGTGCTTGGAGACTTCAAGGTAGCTGCTATGACGTCCGCAGACCTTGACTCTCTTTCCGCTTATTTCTTCAGTATTGTTCTATTACTCAGAAAGTTGTACTAAGTATTTGGTTATGTTTTGATACTCAGTAGTGCTCATGTACTCGTTGACACCGTATTTTAGGGTGGTTTTAGTAGTATTTCAGTTATTTGTGGAAGATATTATAATATTTCCGCTGTTGAGTTTATTGAACTTATTCAAATGTTAAGCTATTATGTGACTGTTGGATTGCATGGCAAGTAGTGTTAGGCGCCGTTGAGGCTCCGATGGGAGTTGGTCCTGACAGTGATGGAACCTAACAAAAATCGCTAGGCGAACAAATATACGTGACAACGGTAAAATGAGACAACAGTAATAAAGTCTAACAGTCATAATATAAATAAGGTGCGATAATAAATCTTGTACAATATGAAATATTAAATAACCCCAGGGATTGATAGTACAAATCATGAGCTCCAAGGAACAAAATATAAGGCCGTCTTAAAATACATAATACTTTCTGGTATAAAGAAAGTAAAGAAAAATAGATGGTGCCTCCAATAGCTGCGAACAAAGCGAGGTAGCTCACTACAAAGACCTTAAATTACCTCCTAAGCTCCCTCAGGTACTCCATTGGTACTGGGACCTGAATCTGCATAAAAATATGCAGAAGTATAGTATAGATATACTATACTTCACTAAGTATGAGTACAACCAACCCTATGTACTCAATTAGCTGTATTATATATTCATTCATGGCTCTTCATTTGCATACCATATCTCAGTATCTGTTCATCATTCACTGTTACATCACATGCTATCATTGTTTGGGCTGAGTGATACGGGATTGTGAGCCCTTGAGACTTGAGAGATTGATGACTGAGGTGGGCTCCATATTGTGAGTGTTATTGTAGATCGGGTTGCACGCCGCAGCAAGCCATATTGGCTTTATTATTATTATTATTATTATTATTATTATTATTATTATTATTATTATTATTATTATTATTATTATTATTATTATTATTATTATTATTATTGTTATTATTATTGTTATTCTTCTTGTTATTGTTGTTATTATTGTTGTTATTATTGTTATTATTATTGTAATTATTATTGTTATTATTCTTGTTATTATTCTTGTTATTATTGTTGTTATTCTTGTTGTTATTATTGTTGTTGTTATTATTATTATTATTATTATTATTATTATTATTATTATTATTATTATTATTATTATTATTATTATTATTATTATTGTTATTATTATTATTATTATTATTATTATTATTATTATTATTATTATTATTATTATTATTATTATTATTATTATTATTATTATTATTATTATTATTATTATTATTATTATTATTATTATTATTATTATTATTATTATTATTATTATTATTATTATTATTATTATTATTATTATTATTATTATTATTATTATTATTATTATTATTATTATTATTATTATTATTATTATTATTATTATTATTATTATTATTATTATTATTATTATTATTATTATTATTATTATTATTATTATTATTATTATTATTATTATTATTATTATTATTATTATTATTATTATTATTATTATTATTATTATTATTATTATTATTATTATTATTATTATTATTATTATTATTATTATTATTATTATTATTATTATTATTATTATTATTATTATTATTATTATTATTATTATTATTATTATTATTATTATTATTATTATTATTATTATTATTATTATTATTATTATTATTATTATTATTATTATTATTATTATTATTATTATTATTATTATTATTATTATTATTATTATTATTATTATTATTATTATTATTATTATTATTATTATTATTATTATTATTATTATTATTATTATTATTATTATTATTATTATTATTATTATTATTATTATTATTATTATTATTATTATTATTATTATTATTATTATTATTATTATTATTATTATTATTATTATTATTATTATTATTATTATTATTATTATTATTATTATTATTATTATTATTATTATTATTATTATTATTATTATTATTATTATTATTATTATTATTATTATTATTATTATTATTATTATTATTATTATTATTATTATTATTATTATTATTATTATTATTATTATTATTATTATTATTATTATTATTATTATTATTATTATTATTATTATTATTATTATTATTATTATTATTATTATTATTATTATTATTATTATTATTATTATTATTATTATTATTATTATTATTATTATTATTATTATTATTATTATTATTATTATTATTATTATTATTATTATTATTATTATTATTATTATTATTATTATTATTATTATTATTATTATTATTATTATTATTATTATTATTATTATTATTATTATTATTATTATTATTATTATTATTATTATTATTATTATTATTATTATTATTATTATTATTATTATTATTATTATTATTATTATTATTATTATTATTATTATTATTATTATTATTATTATTATTATTATTATTATTATTATTATTATTATTATTATTATTATTATTATTATTATTATTATTATTATTATTATTATTATTATTATTATTATTATTATTATTATTATTATTATTATTATTATTATTATTATTATTATTATTATTATTATTATTATTATTATTATTATTATTATTATTATTATTATTATTATTATTATTATTATTATTATTATTATTATTATTATTATTATTATTATTATTATTATTATTATTATTATTATTATTATTATTATTATTATTATTATTATTATTATTATTATTATTATTATTATTATTATTATTATTATTATTATTATTATTATTATTATTATTATTATTATTATTATTATTATTATTATTATTATTATTATTATTATTATTATTATTATTATTATTATTATTATTATTATTATTATTATTATTATTATTATTATTATTATTATTATTATTATTATTATTATTATTATTATTATTATTATTATTATTATTATTATTATTATTATTATTATTATTATTATTATTATTATTATTATTATTATTATTATTATTATTATTATTATTATTATTATTATTATTATTATTATTATTATTATTATTATTATTATTATTATTATTATTATTATTATTATTATTATTATTATTATTATTATTATTATTATTATTATTATTATTATTATTATTATTATTATTATTATTATTATTATTATTATTATTATTATTATTATTATTATTATTATTATTATTATTATTATTATTATTATTATTATTATTATTATTATTATTATTATTATTATTATTATTATTATTATTATTATTATTATTATTATTATTATTATTATTATTATTATTATTATTATTATTATTATTATTATTATTATTATTATTATTATTATTATTATTATTATTATTATTATTATTATTATTATTATTATTATTATTATTATTATTATTATTATTATTATTATTATTATTATTATTATTATTATTATTATTATTATTATTATTATTATTATTATTATTATTATTATTATTATTATTATTATTATTATTATTATTATTATTATTATTATTATTATTATTATTATTATTATTATTATTATTATTATTATTATTATTATTATTATTATTATTATTATTATTATTATTATTATTATTATTATTATTATTATTATTATTATTATTATTATTATTATTATTATTATTATTATGTTGATCGGGCTGCACACCGCAGCAGGCCTTATAGGCTTTGATTAGCGCTTGGGCAGGATCCGCAGCTCTGGAGTCTGACATACCAGCAGTGAGCGCATGCACAATGATATATACACGTGCTTTGGTGAGGGCCATTAATACCAGACACCTGTATAATGCTGAGTGATTGTATGTGTGATGAGTGGGCATTTGAGATATACAGATTGAGTATTCTGAGAGTGTGAGTACTTGGGAATATCACTGAGAAATCATAATTTGACATACATATTTGACATGTAGGCATAAGATGTACCATTCCTCATGCTACCTGTACTTGACAAGTTCCTATCAATGTTGGACTTTAATTGTTGAACTTGAAAGCATGTCTAAATTTTTGTACAATAGACGAGCTGATTCTGAGTTATTTATTGTTATTGTCATTATTATACATGTGTTGTCATTATACTGGACCCTGTCTGTCTTCTTTTGAGCTCGTCACTACTTTCAATCCAAGGTTAGTCCTGTTACTTATTGAGTACATAGGGTTGGTTGTACTCATACTACACTCTGCACTTCGTGTGCAGATCCATGTGCATTTGGACAAGTTGATTGCTAGATTAGGGCTAGCACCAGTGCTTGGAGACTTCAAGGTAGCTGCTATGACGTCCGCAGACCTTGACTCTCTTTCCGTTTATTTCTTTAGTATTGTTCTATTACTCAGACAGTTGTACTAAGTATTTGGTTATGTTTTGATACTCAGTAGTGCTCATGTACTCGTTGACACCGTATTTTAGGGTGGTTGTAGTAGTATTTCAGTTATTTGTGGAAGATATTATAATATTTACGCTGTTGAGTTTATTGAACCATGTTTATTCAAATGTTAAGCTATTATGTGACTGTTGGATTGCGTGGCAAGTAGTGTTAGGCGCCGTTGAGGCTCCGATGGGAGTTGGTCGTAACAGTGATGGCACCTAACAAAAATCGCTAGGCGAACAAACATACGTGACAACGGTAAAATGAGACAACAATAATGAAGTCTAACAGTCATAATATAAATAAGGTGCGATAATAAATCTTGTACAATATGAAATATTAAATAACTCCAGGGATTGATAGTACAAATCATGAGCTCCAAGGAACAAAATACAAGGCCGTCTTAAAATGCATAATACTTTCTGGAATAAAGAAAGTAAAGAAAAATAGATGGTGACTCTAATAGCTGCGAACAAAGCGAGGTAGCTCACTACAAAGACCTTAAATTACCTCCTAAGCTCCCTCAGGTACTCCATTGGTATTGGGACCTGAATCTGCATAAATATATGCAGAAGTATAGTATAGATACACCGATATAGTACTCAGTAAGTATTACTGATAATATCCCCCAATAAAGTAGTAGTGAGGATTTAGTCAAAAGCTACTTTAATCACTTCTGTAGATAATAAATATATAAAATAGTAGAAGTAAAGCATGAAATCTAATTTGTATTAAGACTCGGGGGGTTCATGGGTAATCAAATTTTTTGACAATTTCGAATTCCGAGCAGAGGCACGATGTTGATTTTTGTTGACTTTTTGGTTTGAGTTAAAGGTTGAATATTTTGTATATAAAGGCAATTCCTAAAACTTATATTGACTTATTTAAATAATATTTCACTAGATTCGAGTCGTTTGGTGGTGGATTTGAATGGAAAAGAAGTTTTGGAAGGTTGAAGATATTCCGGGGAAGAGGTGAGTCTCTTGTCTACCTTTTAAGAGAGAATACTTTCCATAGGCGATCTATTTGCTACTTGTTTCTTGATTTGGAAACTACGTATATGCGAGTTGACGAGCGTATATGCATTAGCTAGGTTATGATCATGTCCGAATAGAATTAGGCTTGTAATATGCTTTATTTGGATTGTGTGAATTATTTATCAATATTTTCTTTATTCTATAACTATGTAGTGAATCTTAACTATGATTAGAAACCATGCTTAAAATTATGACTTGTTGATTTGGGCATGAAGGACTTCTTTCTTCATGTTGAGATTTCTAATTACTGCATAGACTTGTTTTACTTGATTTATGATTTAGTGGCTACTTGGATTACTTTACTCATGTTAAATATCATGATTAGACTTATGAATATTGAATAAGCATATTGAACTATTATGAAAAGTTGAATTACATGATTAGCCATAGCCATCTCTTATCCATGTGAACATTCATCCATATTTTATTAATATGCCGTGGTGCATCTTAATTATATTATTTCATAGGAATATGCATGATTTTGGAGAGTTGGATATTGAGGAAAACTTGAGAATTTTAGTACTAAGGACATTGTGAACAAATATTGACTATTGATCAGTTACTGTAATTTGATCAACGTTGGATATGGATCCGTCCCTCCGAAATCAAGTGATTACCCATGTTACTTTTGTCTCTGTGAGCATAGGCACCCATTGTGAACAACTATTGACTATGATCATGCTTGGTTTAGGGTATGATTCTTAGATTTGATGTTGTTTTATGCGTTCCGAGAGTTCGAGCGAGTCCGTTTTATGATTTCAAACTTGTTGGTATATTCGGGCGGGGTCCCGGGGACCCTGAGTGTCAATCGGACGAGGCTCAGACCAAGTTGGAAATTGGGAGCCAGAACTGAAGCTCCCAGCTACTGTCAGAATCGCACCTGCGCTTGGCCAGCCACAGGTGCGACATCCGCAGGTGCGGAAGCTCGTAGGAGCGACACTCGCAAATGCGAGATTTATTCGCAGAAGCGAAGAGGGAAGGGGAGGCCTGCCATTGCAGGTGCGGAATCTCGGGGGCACCTGCGAACGCGCAGGTGCGAAATCAAGAGAGCAGATGCGGAGCTGGGCAGTCAAGCTAAGCTCGCACCTGCGAGGCTTTTCCGCAAGTGCGAAATCCGCAAGTGCGTTTCACCTTCCGCAGGTGCGAAACCCCTGCTTGGCAGAATGTGTTAAAATCGGGGCTCAGACATTTTTGAGCCCATGTTTCCTCTATTTCCGGGCGATTTCAGAGCTTTGGAGATGGGAATTTCAACTAGCAATTTGAAGGTAAGTTAATTCCATACCCCTTGAGTTAAATACATAGATTATAAGTAGATTATAACTAGTAAATCTTAGAAATCAAAAATTTAGATGAAAAACCTAATTTTTTATAAAAGTGAGATTTTAACCACGAAAATAGTAATGGAATTGGGTAAAAATTATATATTTAAGTTCTTGAAATTATGGGTAACGTTTTCATCCGAAATTTCTAGAATCCGAGCACGTGGGCCGGGGTAAATTTTAGGAATTTTACCATTTTGGATAAGGTAATTTATTTAATAGATAAATTTCGAATCATTTAGCATATATTAATTATTGTGTATAATATTTGGATAGTTTCGGATCTTTCGACGTCGAATCAAGAATTCAACTCGACGTGGTAATCGGAAAGTTGACTTTGAGATGAGGTAAGTCTCTTGAGGTAAGTCTCTTGTCTAATCTTGTGAGGGGAAAATTACCCCATAGGGATTAAATTAAATAATTGTTGCTAATTGCGGGGGCTACGTACGGACGAGGTGACGGGAGTCCGTGCGTAGCTACTATTAATGCTAAAGTCCGAGTAGTTTAGGACTCAAAGCATGAATTATATGTGTACATTGCATTCTTTGTTTAATTAATATTAATTGATATATATATATATATATATATATATGAATATATTGTGAATTGTCAGATAAAGATATTAAAGGATGAAAATCTCATATGCTTGATTTTCTGTTTAAATTAATTAATTGTTAAAAGAAATTATTTTTTCTCCCGAATTTATCTTATAATAAATATACTCTCCTTCCGGAGGTACATAAGAAAATGTCCTCCTTTTTTCTGGAGCGGACCGAACGCCTCGGCAGGATAGATGCATCTATGGATCGTGCCGCACATCCCTCGGTGGTGTACACGACACTCTGGATCGGACCGTACGGCCTCGGCAGAAATCGTGCTTAATAATAATAATTACACGATACTTTAATTGTTATTTCAGCTTGCGAAGCTAATTGATAAATTGGAGAATTCTTGAAATTTAATGAATTATTATTCATGCTTGTTAAGGAATTAATTGTTATTACTGTAAATGAGATTAATTGATAAATTGAAAATTATTTGAATTTAAGGAATTTAATTAATATATTGAGAATTGTTGCATTTGAAGGAATATGATTATTTTCGCTGGTTAAATAAATTATTGTAAATTCTGCGAATCATGCTGATTTAGATATTCTAGTTTTATTTTAATTATTATTATTGACCCATAGTGAGTGTCAAAGTCGGCTATCTCGTCTCTACCACTTCGAGATTAGGCTTGATACTTACTGGGTACACGTTGTTTTCGTACTCATACTGCACTTGCTGCATATTTTATTGTGCAGGTACATATATGTATAGCAGTCTTGTGGATGCAGGGGTGTGGTTAATAATTGTGGGGATATAGGTGAGCTGCATTCTATATTAAGATCCGCAGCTAACAGAGTCTCCTTCAGAGTTATTTTTTTTTCTTGTCTAATTTATATTTTGGACAGATGCTGTATTTTATTTTTAATTCCCTAGTAAATGCTCATCCACTTGTGACACCGAGTTTTGGGAATGGTTGTGAATTGTTTAGAAATTTAGTTGCGAAAAATATTTATCATTTACTCTATGAGTTTTATCTTTACAATTTCATTAAAAAAAAATTATTTCAAAAATACTAAAATGGGTAATTAAGTTACTTGATTTTGGTTGGCTTGCCTGACAATGGTGTCCATCGCCATCATGGCCTTTTTGAATTTTGGGGCGTGACAACATGGTATCAGAGAACTAGGTTCACTTAAGTCTCACGAGTCATGAGCGAGTCTAGTAGAGTCTTGTGGATCGGTACAGAGACGTCTGTTCTTATCTTCGAGAGGCTACAAGGCTGATAGGAATACTTCCCTTTTTGATTCCTCATCGTGTGATTCGATTCCTTTTAGGCTTATGCCTACATTTCCTTCCTATTCAATCTTATGCGACGTGAAGCGCTTGTTATAAATTGGGGATCGAGGAAGTTTTTAATGGTACTACAGATGTAGTGCGGGATGCTTCTCCCTATGTAATTAATTGGGCTACTGCCGTCGCCCTGCGGAAGGCCGCTCTATCGTTTCAGTTCAGTATCAATACTACCTAAGGTTTTGAGATTTGGAATTGATTGTTATGACAATTCATGCGTTGTTATCGCATAGTGTTTATGTAATGGTAGAATGCCTGTCTATGTGTCAGAGCAGTAAACGACTTAAAAGAAGGTTTTTCTCAGTACATGATTCAGAGGTTCCTATTTTAATTCCTGCGGAGAAAAGGCAATCGAACTATGAATGTTCAGGTTTGGGGTTGATGGAGTAACGAAGCTTGATATTTTCGAGTGTGGTAGAATTCTTAATTTTGATGTGGTGTCATCGCCTTGTAAAATGCGTTAAGGTTCGCCGGTGTTGCGGTTTTCTTCAACTCGCCTTCACTACGGGGTGTTAGGAATTTGTATAAGGGAAGCAGTCGTTAGAGATCTTGGTGTGCAGTGATTCAGGGTCGAAGCAGCGTTCCTAGTAATGATGTCTCGAGAAGGATGATCGTCAGAAAGGTTTAAAGCTGGTAACGAGCTATTGGTTCAAGTGCTACAGATACGGATTTTTAGTAAGGCAACAACTGGGCAGCGAAGGATAAGAAAGGACATGTGGAAGGTGTCTTGTGGTAGTTAAGTTCCTAGAAGGCCAAGTATATGAAAACAAAAGTCGAGTAGTTGCTAAAAGGAGAAGAGTTTGACCAAAGTGGGAGAGTGGCAAAGTAGCATATGGGTTACGTGGTAGGATAACTACACGACTTGAGGAACGTTTGAAGTGATTTGGGATCCATGGTGGACAGTGACTATGTCTACGAGCTTAATTTGGAATATTGGCTGCTATATTGAGGAAGATTTTGTGTGACAGGAGAGAGTTGCTTGAAATGAAGAAGGATACAACATGACTTTGGATTGGAATGTATTGTTGCACCTTTAGATGATGACCATGAGGAGTGAACGGACTGATGCATCTGGTGAATGAGCTTGGACTCAGGACGATCTATTGATTTCGTAGTATTTGCACCCAGTGCAGCGATGTTGGAATATGACGGCATGTAATTTCCACATGTGGGTTATCTCCTGTGAGCAGGTTAGCGATTGCGTGGTATTGATGAAGCTTTTGCGAAGAATTCTACTGGCTACCCGATAAGAGATTTAATATGTAAATGTGGCTAGTAGTTCAGAGTATTTATTAAAGGTTAATAGAAGGATTTGGAGAAAATCTGGCGAGTTGCATGTGCACGATCATGTCAATAATGAAGAAAGAATCTCGGTGGATTCCAAAACTTTTGTAATTGTAGCTTCAAGCTAAGTGGGAGAGCCCCACCGTCTTTGATTGGATTGCGTAGTGTCAACTTGTGCGGTTTCTGGTTATCGGTGTATTGGTGGGTCATTGCAACTAAGGAAAGAAAACATCAGTGGTAATTTGAGCAAAGTATTTGGGGAATGTGTGCCATATTTGTCCTTATCAATTCATATTCAGGTTTTTGGAAGACTCAGAGTTTATGCTTCGTGCAGATGTAATGCATAGGAAAGTGAAACAGTTGGATGTTTCCTTGATAAAGTGTCCATGTGCTAGCAGGGCCTTGGAATTGATCATGTTTGGGAACAAGGTAGAGCAAGTGGCTCTCAATAACGGTCCTAGTGGATTCAAAAATTTAAAGTGTGGTGTCTAAGGATCTCGAGGCTGTAGTATGGTTGAGTATCGAGCTTTTGCAGCAGATTATGAAACGGGGCTTGGAGTACTCTGCGTTATCTTTAGGTTGTGGTGTATCAATATATAAATGGAAGAAAATAACTTCGGATTCATAAAATAAGTATCAGAATGGGTGTACCAATTGAAGATGTGAAAGTGCGCACAAGAAGGGATATGAGATAATTAGTGGGTTTTGAAATAGCGTGGTCTCGTGAAATAAGGTCACTTGGGATGAGTGCGGATTTGAGTTCGTGATGTAATGAATGGAGCTATTATTATTTCTAAGGCAAGTTGAGAGTAAATTGAGAAAAGACGGATCGGCTAACAATGGTTGAATCGGCACGATTGTGGCAATGATCAGTTCCTTCAGCGCATTGCATTATGCATGTGATGTGTGGCTGTACGTGCGAGGCTTGACGGGCGCCATAATTGATTTTATTTGGAGGAATTCAAGTATTATGACATGTTATGTGTAGAGGGATCCCAGAAGAGTTATGGTGGTTTAGACCACTACTTGAGGCCGGTATTTTCCTACGGATATGGGAATTCAGTCACATGTTGCAATGGTTCTCTTGAAATAAGTTAAGAAGAAGGTTTCTATATGATGACGTGTTTACCCTATTAGTGGTTCGGGAGTTATGATGGAATTCTTGTACTCCTGCGCATTGGCGTGGTTAAGTGCACTAAGTAGCATGGGATTCGAAAGTTGAGGATTTAAGATTTCGGTTCGGTGTTGACAAGGATGTCATGAGCTCGGATGAGCAGGAAATGGATTTAGATATTTAAAGTAAGATGGTATTGTTTTTGGCATCATATAGGGTCGATGTCATGTGTAAGAGACCTTGTGTATTGATTTGTGAATTCTTGATATGCTTTACAACATTAGTGTAACCGGTAGCATGGATGTGAAGATTTGTTACCTGGTGCGGAAGGTCGTGGGAGCATGTTTCACAAAAAGATTGTGTAAGAGTGACATGTAGTCACTTGATTGAGTGAAGATTTAAACCAAGTATGAAGATTGTGGTAATATCGCTGATTCGAGAATTTATGCCTGGAGGGCACTCGGTTTATTTGGTTGTGGATTGTGGAAGTTTGTTCCGATTATGATGGCTATTCTTGTGTGTTATGGGAAAAAGGGTTATTATGAATCCTTGAAAGGTTATTATCCTAGTACGGTGGTTTCAGAATCGGCTTGAGGTTTGTGGATGGATTTAAATATGAATACGGGCTTTATATCAGGCCGAATGTGTTCATTTCAGCATAAAAGCTCCCTATGGAGGAGTATTCAGACGTTGGATGTCGTTTCGTCATCAGTTATTTCATGTAATACTATATTGTGCCGTGTGAGTTATGAAACAACTTGATAAAATTCTTATGTGTTGAGGTTCCGCGTAACGATGGTGTTGTGTGAGCAGGATGGCTCTCGAGATTCAGATCATATATCGCACCTTAGTGCTTGAGTTTTGTAGTGTATGGCGCTGTCGGTCCTTCCAGGGATGATATTATGCACTGAGCGTGCTTTTGTCCGATATTCGGATATTTTGTAGTAATGAGCATTCTAGCTCGGTAAGTAGTTTCTTATAGATTCTTTTTGTGCGGATCGGGTGGCACGCCGCCACAAGTATGTTGTTTGGATCGGGTTGCAAGCCGCAACGGTATCATGTGTAGATCGGGTTACTCGCCGCAACAGTGTGATGTCGAGTACAATCACCTATATTCTATTTTGTGTGTTTTGTGTCCCGTTTTCTGAGGAAGGTTCATGACACCTTTTCAGTTGTCTAATTAGTCACATGAGTTGAGTAATCCCTTTCCAGAGTTTGTTTCCCTTATGTATCGCAATCGAGTCCGTAGCTTATTAGCTAATTGTGGCGTCATATGAGGCCTTTTGATCGTGTCTGAGGTGGTTTATTGCCTGAGCAGCTTATACTTGGTGAGACGAGATTATTGGATTCGGGATCAGTGCGATCAGATTATATGGAGTGTAATAAAGAGCAAATACCATTATTTGGTTATAATGAGGCAATGGTTCTTGTTAGAAGGAGAAACTCAATAATTGTTGACTCGGCAGTTGGTTATGAATTTCTACACATTTCTTCCATCGTGGAAGCATTTCAAGAGTTGAAACATGACTTATATGTATCATGAGGTGTGTTGTGAACATCAGATTCGTGGAATTTTGGCTATTGTTATCGGAGGACGTTATTATAGTCATGTGAATGATGCAATGCATGGTCTAAATTCAACAAAGGTATGCAATCCTGTATTGGTGCTTCGTGTAGTGATTGATACGACATTCATAGGTTGGAAACAGGCATGGTGGAGAATTCTGGATGTTAGAATTGGGTTCTAAGGATTATTTGCCTAAATAAAGGGGAGAATTTTCAGATTGGCTCGAGTTAATGTGCTCAACTGGGTGTGGTAGCACGGGTAGGTGCACGAGGTGTTAAACAGTAATTTTGGATAACTCTGGAACACTCCTTAGCATGTTCGAGGACGAACGTATATTCAAGTGGGAGAGAATGTAATGACCCAACCGGTCATTTTAACTTTTATAAACCCGTTCCCTACAATAAAACTCCCCGAACATGCTTTTATTAATTTATGACTCGCGGGGATAGTTGGTTCGGGATTTGGAAGTGTGGGTTGAAATTGGAACACTTGGTTCCTTAAGTTAGCTTAAAATGGATAAGTTTGACTTCGGTCAACATTTTGAGAAAACGACCTCGTAATCGGGATTTGACGGTTTCAATAGGCCCGTATGATGATTTTCGACTTGGGCGTATGTCTGATCAGGTTTTCGATAACCTGGGAGCGTTTTGACGCTTAATAGTACAAATCAGCTATTTGAAGGTTTAAAAATTCTTTAAATTTGGTTTGGGGTAGGTTTTTGAGTAATTGAAGTCCGTTTGAAATTCCGAGTTTGGGAATAGTTCCGTAGAGTGATTTAAGACTTGCATGCAAAAGTTTGCCTCATTCCGAGTAGTTTAAGTATATTTCGGTGCATTGGAATTAAATTGAATAACTTGAAATTCTTAAGTTTGAATCAATTTGGTTTAGGGTATGATTCTTAGATTTGATGTTGTTTTACGCGTTCCGAGAGTTCAAGCGAGTCAGTTTAATGATTTCAAACTTGTTGGTATATTCGAGCGGGGTCCCGGGGACCCCGAGTGTTAATCGGACGAGGCTCAGACCAAGTTGGAAATTGGGAGCCAGAACAGAAGCTCCCAGCTACTGTCAGAATCGCACATGCGCTTGGCCAGCCGTAGGTGCGACATCCGCATGTGCGGCAGAAGCTCGCAGGAGCGACACTCGAGGATGCGAAATTTATTCGCAGAAGCGAAGAGGGAAGGGGAGGCCTGCCATCGCAGG
Organism: Nicotiana otophora; assembly: GCA_000715115.1. Taxonomy (NCBI): domain Eukaryota; kingdom Viridiplantae; phylum Streptophyta; class Magnoliopsida; order Solanales; family Solanaceae; genus Nicotiana; species Nicotiana otophora. The sequence continues at coordinate 21,273 of AWOL01S0008719.1, forward strand.
TGCAGAATCTCGGGCGCACCTGCGAACGCGCAGGTGAGAAATCAAGAGCGCAGATGCGGAGCTGGGCAGTCAAGCTAAGCTCGCACCTGCGAGGCTTTTCCGCAGGTGCGAAAGCCGCAGGTGCATTGCACCTTCCGCAGGTGCAAAACCCCTTCTTGGCAGAATATTTTAAAATCAGGGCTCAGACATTTTAAGCCCATTTCCCCTCCATTTTTGTGCAATTTCAGAGCTTTTGAGAGGGGGATTTCAATTAACAATTTAAAGGTAAGTTAATTCCATACCCCTTGAGTTAAATACATAGATTATAAGTAGATTATAACTAGTAAATCTTAGAAATCAAAGATTTAGATGAAAAACCTAGATTTTTATAGAAGTGAGATTTTAACCACGAAAATAGTTATGGAATTGGGTAGAAATTATATATTTAAGTTCTTGAGATTATGGGTAACCTTTTCATCCGAATATTTCCAGAATCCGAGCACGTGGGCCCGGGGTGAATTTTAGGAATTTTTCCATTTTGGATAACGTAATTTATTTAATAGATAAATTTAGAATCATTTAGCATATATTAATTATTGTGTATAATATTTGGATAGTTTCGGATCTTTCTGCGTCGAATCAAGAATTCAACTCGACGTGGTAATCGGAAAGTGGACTTTGAGATGAGGTAAGTCTCTTGTCTAATCTTGTGAGGGAAAAATTACCCATAGGGATTAAATTGAATAATTATTGCTAATTGTGGGGTCTACGTACGTACGAGTTGACGAGAGTCCGTGCGTAGCTACTATTAATGCTAAAGTCCGGATAATTTAGGACTCAAAGCATGAATGATATGTGTACATTGTATTCTTTGTTTAATTAATATTAATTGATATATATATATATGAATATATTGTGAATTGTCAGATAAAGATATTAAAGGATGGAAATCACATATGCTTGATTTTCTGTTTAAATTAATTAATTGTTAAAACAATAGTTCTTCCTCCCGAATTTATCTTATAATAAATATACTCTCCTTCCAGAGGTACATAAGAAAATGTCCTCCTTTCTTGTGGAGCGGGCCTAACGCCTCGGCAGGACAGATGCATCTATGGATCGCGCCGCACGTCCCTCGGCAGTGTACACGACACTCTGGATCGGGTCGTACGTCCTCGGCAGAAATTGTACTTAATAATAATAATTACATGATACTTTAATAGTTATTTCAAGCTTGCGAAGCTGATTGATAAATTGGAGAATCCTTGAAATTTAATGAATTATTATTCCTGCTTGTTAAGGAATTAATTGTTATTCCTGTAAATGAGATTAATTGATAAATTGGAAATTATTTGGATTTAAGAAATTTAGTTAATATATTGAGAATTGTTGCATTTGAAGGAATATGATTATTTTCGCTGGTTAAATAAATAAGTTCTATGAATCATGCTGATTTAGATATTCTAGTTTTATTTTAATTATTATTATTGACCCATAGTAAGTGTCAAAGTCGGCTATCTCGTCTCTACCACTTCGAGATTAGGCTTGATACTTACTGGGTACACGTTATATTTGTATTCATACTACACTTACTACACATTTTATTGTGCAGGTACATATATGTATAGCGGCCTTGTGGGCGCATGGGTGTGGTTAATAATTGTGGGGACATAGGTGAGCTGCATTCTATATTACGATTCGCAGCTAACAGAGTCTCCTTCATAGTTATTTTTTTTCTTGTCTAATTTGTATTTTGGACAGATGCTGTATTTTATTTTTAATTCCTAGTAAATGCTCATGCACTTGTGACACTGGGTTTTGGGAATGGTTGTGAATTGTTTAGAAATTTAGTTGCTAAAAATATTTATCATTTACTCTATGAGTTTTATCTTTACAATTTCATTAAAGAAATTTTTATTTCAAAAATATAAAAATGGGTAATTAAGTTAATTGATTATAGTTGGCTAGCCTGATAGTGGTGTCCGGCGCCATTACGGCCTTTTTGGATTTTGGGTCGTGACAATGTTGGGTCGTGATAGCTTGGTATCAGAGCTCTAGGTTCTAAGGGTCTCACAAGTCACGAGTAGGCCTAGTATAGTCTTTTGAATCAATTTAGAGACTTCCATACCTATCTACGAGAGGCTATATATCTTTATGAACTTTCCTCTTTCTTGATTCCTTATCGTGTGTTAATTATTGTCTAAGTCTAAATCCTTCTCTGCTATTCTCTCACAGATGGTGAGAACGCGTGCCTCAGCTACAACAACATGTGACGGAGAGGAAGTATCACTAGCCGGAGCCGGGAGGGGTAGGACTTGGGGCAAGGAAAAAACTCCAACCAGGGGTCTCACAATTGCAGCTAGAGGTGGAGCACCAACCAGAGTCAGTGAGCGCACCAAGGGTGTCACGACCCAATTTTACCTATAGGTCGTGATGGAGCCCAACACTATAGCTAGGCAAGCCAATTTAATAAATTAAGCATATATTGACAAAATTTAAAACCAAGAAAATAATAAAACACCAAAATTCTACCAATGTGTGTGCCAAGACTTCTTTTCACAAGTGTATAAGCATCTAGTAGATTATATAGAACCTCAAATACTATCTGAAATAAAAATAGACAGAATGAAAAATACAAGAAGAGACACTAGTAGCTGCAGAACGGCTCAGAAAGGCAGCTCACCACTATGCCCCTGGATAATGTGGGTGTAAGACGATAGGTCCCCCACTAGTACTTGCCTCAGGTCCTGCACAAAAAGTACAGCAAGTATAGTATGAGTACGTAAATAACGTGTACCCGGTAAGTATCAAGCCTAATATCGAAGTGGTAGAGACAAGATGACCGACTTTGACACTCACTATGGGTCAATAATAATAACTGAAATACAACTAGAGTATCTAAATCAGCATGATTCACAGAATTTACAATAATTTATTTAACCAGCGGAAATAATAATATTCCTTCAAATTCAACAATTCTCAATATATTAATTAAATTCCTTAAATTTAAATAATTTCCAATTTATCAATTAATCTCATTTATAGAAATAACAATTAATTCCTTAACAAGCAGGAATAAAAATTCATTAAATTTCAAGGATTCTCCAATTTATCAGATAGCTTCGCAAGCTTGAAATAACTATTAAAGTATCATGTAATTATTATTATTAAGTACAATTTCTGCCGAGGACGTACGACCCGATCCGGAGTGTCGCGTACACTGCCGAGGGACGTGCGGCGTGATCCATAGATGCATCTGTCCTGCCGAGGCGTTAGGCCCGCTCCACAAGAAAGGAGGACATTTTCTTATGTACCTCTGGAAGGAGAGTATATTTATTATAAGATAAATTCGGGAGGAAGAACTATTGTTTTAACAATTAATTAATTTAAACAGAAAATCAAGCATATGTGATTTCCATCCTTTAATATCTTTATCTGACAATTCACAATATATTCATATATATATATATCAATTAATATTAATTAAACAAAGAATACAATGTACACATATCATTCATGCTTTGAGTCCTAAATTACCCGGACTTTAGCATTAATAGTAGCTACGCACGGACTCTCGTCAACTCGTACGTACGTAGACCCCACAATTAGCAACACTTATTCAATTTAATCCCTATGGGTAATTTTTCCCTCACAAGATTAGACAAGAGACTTACCTCATCTCAAATTCTACTTTCCGATTATCACGTCGCGTTGAATTCTTGATTCGACGCCGAAAGATACGAAACTATCCAAATATTATACACAATAATTAATATATGCTAAAAGATTCAAAATTTATCTATTAAATAAATTACCTTATCCAAAATGGTAAAATTCTTAAAATTCACCCTGGGCCCACATTCAGGAAATATTCAGATGAAAACGTTACCCATAATCTCAAGAACTTAAATATATAATTTCTACCCAATTCCATAACTATATTCGTGGTTAAAATCTCACTTTTATAAAAATTTAGGTTTTTCATCTAAATTTTTGATTTCTAAGATTTACTATAATCCACCTATAATCTATGTATTTAACTCAAGGGGTGTGAAATTAACTTACCTTTCAATTGCTAGTTGAAACCCCCTTCTCAGAAGCTCTAAAATCGCCCGAAAATGGAGGAAAAATGGGCTTAAAATGTCTAAGCCCCGACTTTTAACCATTCTGCCCAACGGTGATTTTCGCACCTGCGGAAGAGGTTACGCACATGCGGTTTTCGCACCTGCGAAAATTCCTCGGAGGTGCGCATTTTCCCTCGTTTCCTGGTTCCGCACCTGCAGAAGAAGTGCTTGCTTCTGCGCAGGTGCGCCCATTCCTTCGCACCTGCGCATTAGGCCTTCGCACCTACGCGTTCGCAGGTGCTCCAAAATACCTCGCATCTGCGATGGCTGGGCAGACTCCTCTTCTTTTCTGCTTCTGCGAAGAAATCTCGCATCTGCGAGTGTCGCGCCTGCGAGCTTCTGTCGCATCTGCGAATGTCGCACCTGCGACTGGCCAAGCGCAGGTGCGATTCTGACAGTAGTTGGGAGTTTTAGTTTTGGCTCCCAACTTCTAAATTGGTTCGAGCCTCGTCCGATTGACAATCGGGGCCCCCGGGACCCCGCCCGAACATACCAACAAATTTGAAATCATAAAACGGATTCGCTCGAACCCTCAAAATGCATAAAACAACATCAAATCTAAGAATCATACCCTAAATCAAATTGATTCAAACTTAAGAATTTCAAGTTCTTCAATTTATTTCCAATGCGCTGAAATATACTTAAACTATTCGGAATGACACAAAAATTTGCGTGCAAGTCTTAAATCACTATACGGAACTATTCCCAAACTCGGAATTTCAAACAGACTTCAATTACTCAAAATCCTACTCTAAACCAAATTTTAAAAATTTTAAACCTTCAAATAGTTGCTTTTTACTATTAAGCGTCAAAATGCTCCCGGGTTATCCAAACCCCAATTCGGACATACGTCCAAGTCCAAAATCATCATACGGACCTATTAGAACTGTCAAATCTTGATTCCGGGGTCGTTTTCTCAAAATGTTGCCCGAAGTCAAACTTGTCCATTTAAAGCTAACTTAAGGAACCAAGTGTTCCGATTTCAACCCACACACTTCCAAATCCCGAACCAACCATCCCCGTGAGTCGTAAATTAATAAAAGCATGTTTGAGGAGTTTTATTTTAGGGAATGGGTTTCTAAAAGTTAAAATGACCAGTTGGGTCATTACAAAGGCAGTTTTGGTGGGCTTATCGGCGAATTATGTGAAGGATTAGATTGTTGATGATCAGGTTGAAGCTCTAGCACCAACTCAACATCCAAAAAGTGTTTTGCAACACCGGTATTTCAGGAGGCTATGGCCAAGATGGTTAGTTTGATTAATGCATTAACTCAGGTTGGAGTAGTTCTAGTGGCCCTATCCATATCTCTGGCTGGAGGGGGAGCTCAGACACCTCACACTCGTAACTCGGAGCATGTAGAGGCGATGTTTCAAATGCTAGGAGTATTGCTAGCTGGCGATGAGCAACCCATTGTAGCAGCTAGACCCGTGGTTAGGCCTACTATGTTTGTTGAGGAGCAGAAGAGGATGGACAAGTTCTAGAGACTACACCCTCCTCACTTTGATGCTGATCCTTCAGAGGATGCACATGATTTTCTACACGGATGCCATGAGATGCTTCGCAATATGGGTATGTTAGAGTCCAATGAGATGGACTTCATGACATTTCAGCTGAGAGGGGCTAATAAGAGACAATGACAGACCTACAAGTAGGGAAAACCAGTAAATTCATCACCTCTTTCTTGGACTCAATTCTCGTATTTGTTTCTTGAGAGGTACATCTCACTCACAAAGAAGGATGTGTTGAGAGGCTAGTTCGAGCATCTTCAGCAGGATTACATGTTTGTAACTGATTATAAGGCAGGATTCATAGAGTTGTCCCATCATGCGGCTTTCTTGATCCCCACCGAGGCAAAGAAGATGAAGAAATTTATTGAGGGATTGACTTATGGCATCAAGGTTACTATGACCGAGAGTCAGAGATTGGGACTACCTTTCATTAGGACATGGAGATATATCGGAGGATCGAACATATTTGTATCCAGGGGAGAGAGGCCATGATGAGGTATAGAGGTCGTGTTGTTTTAGTAGTTTCAGCGGTACCTTATCTAGAGGTAGAGGTCAGCCTGGTATAGGCTATCATGGTAGTATAGCTCATTCCACATAGCATGTAGTCGTGGTGCATTGGCTCGGTAATTTTTTAGCACTCCAGTTCCACCAATTTTTAGTGCTATTTTAGTGAATTCATACTGTGCTCCTTCTGTTCAAGGTCCTTCCAATGGGAATTCAGGTCATCGGGGCAGATTCAGGTTCAACAAACTTAGTCAGCTAGAGGTTGTTATGAGTGTAGAGAGTTTGTCCATGTGAGGAAGTATTGATCTAGGTTTATTAGAGGCGCAACTTCGCAGACCAGTGGTGGTCAGGCTCATTGCTATGCTTTCTCTATTTGACTCGAGGTAGTTGTCTGAGATGCGATGATCACAAGTATAGTTTCAACCTGTCACAGAGATGGTTTAGTGTTTTATGATCCAATGTCGACCTATTTATATGTGTTATCATATGTTTCTTCTCAATTGGATATGCTTCGTGGTTCTATAGATATTCCTATTCATGTATCTACACCTGTCGGTGATTCTATTGTGGTTGATCGTGTATATCGGTCTTGTGTGGTTACCATTAAGGTTTATGAGACTAGTCTGATCTTTTGTTGCTGAATATGATAGATTTTGAGGTAAATTTGAATATGGATTGACTATCCTCGAATCATGTTATTCTAAATTGTCATACTAAGGCTGTGGCATTGGCCATGTCATGGTTGCAAAGGTTGGAATGGAATGGTTATCTTGGTCATACCCCAAGTAGGGTAATCTCATTTCTGAAGGCTCAGCGTCTGGTTGAGAAAGGGTGTTTGGCGTATCTAGCTTTTGTTAGAGATACTGGTGCTAGTATCTCCGAGACTCCTACTGGTGATTCCATCCTAGTAGTGAGAGAGTTTTCATATGTATTTCTTGTAGACTGACCGGGCATGTCACCCAATAGGGTTATTGATTTTGGTATTGATTTGGTGTCGGACACTCAGTCCATATCTATTACGCTATATTGTATGGCTCCAGTTGAGTTGAAAGAGCTAAAGTTTCACTTACAAAAGTTGTTAGATAAGGGATTCATCAAGCCGAGTGTATCTCCTTGGGGTGCACCGGTATTTTTGTGAAGAATAAGGATGGTTCTATAAGGATGTGAATTAATTACAAGCAGTTGAACAAGATGAACATCAAGAACAAGTACCGATTGCCGTGTATAGATGATTTGTTTGATCAACTACAGGGTGCTAAGATGTTCTTGAAGATTGGTTTGAGATTGGTCTATCATCAATTGAAGAATATGGCTTTTGACATCCTAAGACGCCCTTCAGGACTTGTTATGGACATTATGTGTCCTTGGCGATGCACTTTGGCTTGACTAGTGCTCCAACAACTTTCATGCACTTTATGAACAATGTATTCCATCCATTGGATTCATTTGTCATTGTATTTATTGATGATATCTTGGTATATTCTCGTAGCAGAAAGGATAATGAGTAGCATTTGAGGATTGTGTTCAGATTCTGAGGGAAAGGAAGTTATATGCTAAGTTTTTAAAGTGCGAGTTTTGGTTAGATTCGGTAGCCTTTGAGTATTATCATCTTTTTGTGGAAGTATTTGCATTTATTGCAGCCCCATTGACCATGTTAACTCAGAAGGGCGTTCAGTTTAGGTGTTCTAATGAGTGCGAGGTGAGCTTCCAGAATATCTAGACCGCTTTAACCACAACTACAATTTTGCTATTGCCTTGAGGATCATGGATGTATACTATCTATTGTGATGCTACACACATTGTCCTTAGATGTATGTTGATGCAAGACAGTAAGGTGATTGCCTACGCGTTGAGCTAATTGAAGCCTTATAAGAAGAATTATCCAATTCATAATTTGGAGTTAGCAACGATTATGCATGCACTTAAGATTTGGAGGCATTATCTGTATGGTGTATCATATGAGGTCTACACTAACTATCTCAGTCTTTAGCATTAGTTCAAGTAGAAGGATTTGAATTTGAGACAGTTGAGGTAGTTGAGTTGCTTAAGAATTATGATATCACTATCCTATATCATCTGGTAAGGAGAATGTGGAACCAGATGCCTTGAGTAGAAAGACAGAGAGTATGGGTAGTTTGGCATTCATTTCAGCTGAGGAGAGGCCTTTGGCTAAACAAATTTTGAGATTGGATATTTCTAAGCCTAGTAGAGTTCCTGCTTGTGCTGTTATGCAGTCATCCTTGTTTTAGCGCATTAAGGCTCACCAATATGATGATTCTCATTTGATTGTCCTTAAGGATATGATGTTGTGAGGTGGTGCCTAGGAGGTGGTCACTGGAGATAACGGTGTATTGCGACTCCAAGGTCGGGTTTGTGTACCTAATATTAATGGTTTGAGACAATTGATACTTTAAGAGGCTCATAGTTCGTGGTATTCTATTCATCCAAGTGCTATGGAGATGTATTGCAACTTGAAGCAACATTATTTGTGGAAGAAGATGAATAAGGACATTGTTGGACAGATCTCGCGGTATCCAAATTGTCAACAGGTCAAGTACGAGAATCAGAAATCAGGTAGTTTGCTTCAAAGGATAGATATTCCAAAGTGGAAGTGGAAGCGCATCACCATGAACTTTGTGATAGGATTTACAAGGGCCTTGAGAAAGTTTGATGCTATTTGGGTCATTGTTGATAGATTAATCAAGTCTGCACATTTCATTCCGGTGATGACTTCGTACACTTTAGAGAAGTTGGAGCAGATCTACATCTGGGGGATTGTATGTTTGCATGAAGTGCCTATATCATTTCATACTGTGGTACTCAGTTCACATTGGAGAACTGTTCAACGAGAGTTGTGTGCGCAAGCAGAGTTTAGCATGGCATTTCACCAACAGATGGATGGTCAGTCCAAACGGATTATTGAGATACTTGAGGATGTGCTGAGAGCATATGTTATTGATTTTGGGGCCATTGGAATAAGCTCCTAACATTGGTGGAGTTTTCTTATAACAAAAACTATTAGTCCAATATTCAGATGGCTCCATATAAAGCTTTACATGGTAGACGGTGTCGCTCTCTTATTGGTTGATTTGAGCCCGTGACGCTAGGTTGTTGGGTACAGATCATGTTCAGGATGCTCTGTTAAGGTGAAGTTGATTTAAGAGTGGCTTCACATAGCTCAGTCTAGGCAGGAGAATTATGTTGATAAGAAGGTTCGTGATGTGGTTTTCATGGAAAGTGAGAAGGTACTTTAAGGATTTATCATATGAAGGGGGTGACGAGGTTTGGGAAGAAAGGAAAGTTAAGCCCTAGATATATTGGCCCATTAAAGGTTTTAGAGATAGTTAGTGAGGTGTCTTACAGTTTTGCTTTTCCACCTAGCTTGTCAGGAGTTCATCCGTTATTTCATGTTTCCATGCTCCAAAAGTATCATGAAGACAAGACAAACATATTGTATTTTAGCTTAGTGCAGTTGGATGAGAATGCGAACGCCGAGCATCTGCTCCCAACTCTACGCAAACACGACTTCCAGCTCACAAACTCGATTCACTAAACACCAGCAACCAAAATTACTCTATACAAAAGCGACCCACTGACCGTGAACGCGACGCACATCAAAAACACCAGAAGATCAACTATGCAAATCAAAGGAAAATGGTCTGAAACCACATTTGATCACACCTGTGCCCCTCAACACCTCGTCCAATCCTACCAACAAGTCCAAATATATATTACAAACATATGAAGGTCTCGAAACTCCACAAATAGCTTCAAAAAATCGAATACCAATTCATTCTCTTAATTTTTAAATATTCAAACTTTGTCGAACATGTCCGAATCACACTTATGCATTCCAGATTACATCCAAACATTGCACACAAGTTCTACTTAACTAAATAAATTATTTGATTAGTATCATAATTATGAAAGACTTGAAATATCTAATATTGGGTGCTATATCTTGTTTGGAAAGCATGTTTACATACCAGCTTTACTGTGTTTTACTGGTAGACTTGACTTATAATGTCATGCTTTATTCCATATGTTGATTATGCCTCTTATGATATTTGACCTATTAGTAGGTCTGACTATGACCTCTTACTACTATTTCTTCAAGGCTAGACATGATACTTATTGAGACCATATTTTGTACTCATACTACACTTTTACATATTTTGTGTAGGTTCCGAGGCTGGTTTTGGAGGTATTCATCCAGCAAAGCAAGATTGCTTTCGGAGACTTTATGGTGAGCTGCTTACTTGATATGATACGCAGCACATGAAGTTACCCTTCCCTACTCTTTATATATGTCTTTTGTGTCCTCATTATTTCCGCACAAACTTTGTATTCAGTTGAGATTTGTACTCTTATTAGATGCTTGTGACTAGTTGTGACACCTGGGTTTTGGGAGAGTTGTTGAGACAATTGTGGTCACGTGTATCTGAGAGTTATACACATTTGATATTTGAGTTATGTCATGTCACACCTTCTTTTTCCCAGGGATTGTGGAAGGAAAGGGTTTTTTTTAATTTAAATGCCATTATTTGAAAAGTGATTTGTTTAAATAATTATAAGATTTGCCACTTGAAATTATTTTTTTACGGTATTCCAAGTGATCAATTTATTTAAATCTCAATTCAAGGAAATTTTATTCTTTTTATGGTCTGCGAAACACAGAAGACTAGGTAAAGAAGTTTGTTAACCCGGGAGAAGGCGTGAGGCAATTTTAAGTTCTGTGGTTTTATCAAGGTCGCTTAAAAATCATACTTGAGTTAATTATCTGATTATTACATGTTTTAAAACCAATGTACATTTTTACCTTTTATCGCTTTTAAATTACTTTGTTATTATGATTATGGAATTATCTTGAAATGAATCACATGTATGTGTAACCGTTTTGTTTGACGTATCACAAATCATATCACGCGTACGTGTACACCATTAATAATACTTTATTATTACTAAGAATGTTTCACCCAAAGTTGCGCGAACGCATACTTTGGTTTTTATCTTGGGAATTGTAATTATGTCACGCGAACGTATACATAATCACGATAGTTGATTTAAGAATGTGCCTAAAGTATGCTAACGATCGATAAATTCACTACTTAATCTACTTTGATATTGATGTAAGGCCATAAATTATAGAATGATCTTGTGGAGGAGATATAGAATTTATGAGCTAAAATAGTGTTAATAATTAATTTCCAAACTTCTTTTCAATCATGTAACATTACAGGATAACCTGCTAAGGGCTTAAACAAATAAAAGTAATTTGATTAATTATGAAATCGTTTGACTTTGCGATCAAAATTGTTTAAAATATTCAAGAACCGATGGGATTTAGTGATGACATTACACGTGTCATTTTACAGTTCTGAATTACAAGGTTGAATTTGTGACATTTAACAGGCTATGTAAGAGTAAGCAAATGGGCTTAGGCAAAGAACCCCAATTTCGTGTATCACATATTTCCTGGACTTGGAATGTACTCAAGAGGGATGGCAGATTCTTTTGGACCTTTAATCAGTTAGTAGAAAGTGAAAATTGGGCTCGGAGTCCATCTAGACCAAGTCCATTGGTGAGCCCATCGGAGGATGGCCATGGCCCAAAATACAAATAGTGACCAACAAACAATTGCAGAAATGACTATTTTAAAGTTTCCCATCCAAATCCAAATTTCATACTAACATAAGAACTAATTACAATGAACATTCTGCATTCAAACTTCAAAATTAACTAGAATTCTCTAACAATTACAGTTATAACCTTCAACTATATTATATGGCATACAACACCCCTTAGCTAAAATACAAGTTTATCTAAAATAACATTGCAATCCAGATGTGAGTAATGACTCCAAATGTTTTCGATGACCCTTTTTGGCTTTGAAATTTATATATTTAACCATTGGTGGCCAAATCTATGAACTACAGCCATATCCACTGCAACAATATCCATTCCTCATTACGATTTACTATAGAAAGCCACTTAAACAAGATATTATAAATGTATCAAGTCCAGAATTCATGTTAAATCAAACCATGATATAGGAAAATCAGTAGCAGAAATTAACAGAGAAAGCATATGATTTCACAGTCTACTTTAGTCCATTTTTTGGAGTAATATATCAAATAATGAAAGCAAGTCAATTCATATTGCCATACTAGCATGAGAATTCAACAAATCAGGCCAACTTTCATAGAGATCTGAAGCTTTTCTTTCGTAGGAAAGCATAAATATAGGGATGTTTGCATTTACCTATTCGGATGGAGCTCAACAATAATTCTAGCAATCAACAGCAGTGTTTTAGACTTTAATTGATCCTTGGAAACCTAAAAAATGCAAAATCAGGTGAGGGAACTAATATAGCTATAAAATTTCCTCTCCTTTTATTTTTTTTCTTTTCTTTTGAAACTCCTTAATTTCAGATGTTTAACCAATTTTACAGCAGCTAAGTGTAACGATCCGGTCGGCCGTTTCAAGAGTTATAGCCCCGTTTTCCCCATTTCTACTACTTTTTATGTTATTCAGCTATATTATGTTATATCGGGTTAGTTGGTTCGGGACCGGAGTGGTTTCAGAGTGAATTGAGACACTTAGTCTCTTAAGTAGAAACTTAAGTTGGAAAAGTCAATCGGATGTTGACCTATATATAAACAATCTCAGATTTGAATTTTGATGGTTCAGTTAGCTCCGTTAGGGGATTTTGGACTTAGGAGTGCATCTGGAATGTGATTTGGAGGTCCGTGGTAGAATTAGGCTTGAATTGGCGAAATTGGAAATTTGACGATTTCGGTCGGCAGTGGAAAATTTGATATCGGGGTCGGATTGGAATTTTCGAAGTTGGAGTAGGTTCGTAGTGCCATTTAAGATGTATGTGCAAAATTTGAGGTCATTCGGACGTGGTTTGGTTGGTTTCGGCATTGATTGCCGAATTTGAAAATTTAAAAGTTCTTAGGCTTGAATCCGAGAGTAATTGTATGATTTGATATTGTTTTGAGTGATTCGAAGGTCCGACTAAGTTGGTATGTTGATATATGAATTTTTGGTATTTTTGGTAGAGGTCCCGAGGGCCTCGGGATGATTCCGGGTGGTTAACGGATTTGTCAAAGTTGGAAAATGCAGCTGAAGCTGCTGCTACTGCTATTTTCGCACCTGCGGAACAAAGAGTCATAGGTGCGAGGCCGTTGGTACGCGTGGGAAGTTTGCAGGTGCGGGCAATGCTGGGCTAGGCAAGATGCGCAGGTGCGAGTTGGAGGTTGCATCTGCGAGCCCGCAGGTGCGAAACCTGGGGCGCAGATGCGGAAAGGGGGACGCTGGGCAGGCTTCGCAGAAGCGGAGGAAACGCGCAGGTGCGCCTTCGCAGAAGCGAGGATTTGGGACGCAGATGGGGAAGATGGGCTCCTACGTGAGTTCCACACCTACGATGGAATTTTCCGCAGGTGCGGTGGCGCAACAGCGTGAAATTTTCCGTAGGTGCGAAAAACCTAGGCAGAAACCATAAATAGAACCCTTCGCGAATTTGGTTCATTTCCACCATTTTCAAGTCGTTGTTTGGAGCTTTTGGAGTGATATTTGAAGGGTGATTCAAGGGCTATCAGTGAGGTAAGTTTCTTGAGCCCTAATACTCGTATATATGGTAATTTCCCATTGTTTAATCATGTAATTACTGAAAATAAGGGGTTAGGGCTTGGAATATTTGGAGAGTAATTTAAGGATTTGAAGGACCAAACGATGTCGGATTTTGATAAATTTGGTATGGTTAGATTCGTGAGTGAATGAGCTTTCTATTTTTGTGAATTGTGTCGGATTTCGAGATGTGGGCCCGGGGCCCGGGTTTGAGCCAATTTCAGGTTTTCGTCTAATTTTATAGCTTTTCTTGTGGAATTCATTCCATCAGCGCGTATTGATGGTATTGTACTGATTGTGAAAAGATTCGGAGCATTTGGAGGCTGAGTCCAGAGGCAAGAGCATTTGCGGGGTAGAGATTTGATCGGTTCGAGGTAAGTAACGATTGTAAATCTAGTACCGAGGGTATAAAACCCCGGATTTCGTATCATTCTACTATTTTGGGGTGACGCACATGCTAGGTGACGGGCGTGTAGGCGTGCACCATTGGGGATTTGTGACTTGGTCCGTCCCGTAACAACTGTAAAGTTTCATATTTTGTTGAAACTATATGATACTTATATGTTTTAGAAAGAGTTTCTGTATATTGGGTTGAATGCCATGTTTGGGCCTTGTGCCAGTGCTATTTGGACCCTTAGGGGACTTTTCTTACTATCCTCTCATTATTTTCGATTGACAATCTATACTCAGTCATGGTTATACTTGTTTACTGCATAACTCAGTTTTATGACTCTATTTTGATGCATATAAATGTTGTTTTGGGCCGAATGCCTTGTTTTTACTGAAATGCCCGAGTGGCTTGAGAGGTTTATGACTGAGTGAAGCTAAGGGTCTGATTTGTGAGGATATTTATGGGATCGGGCTGTACGTCGTAACATGTTTAATATCGGCCGAGAGCCTGAGTGATTTATGCCATGAATTGGCTTGATATAGCACTTGGGCTGAATGAGCCCCTCCGGAGTTTATACACACACCCCAGTGAGCGCAGGTACCTACTGAGTGCGAGTGCCGAGTGCCGAGTGCTGAGTGACTGGGAGGCATGATTAATTGTGAGGTATGCCCGAGTTGCAAGAGTGATTGTGAGAAATGCTCGAGTGGCACGAGTGACTGTGAGGTTTGCCCGAGGGGCTGTATATGAGTGATGTTTTGTCTGAGGGGCTGTTTATGATTTCATGATTTTTGCTCACCTTTACATTTTTTCTCTGTTTGTAAATTGTTGAGAAATATCTTTAAATGCTTTTTACTGGAATTGGGTTTAAACGAGATGTTTTGATTCAAATCCTCATTTTAAAAGCATGTGGTATTTTACTGAGATTTCTTGATATGAACGTTATATGCTTTATTGCTCGTCACTACTGCTATGTCTTTATTTATTGTTGTTACTTACTTAGTTGGCGTACTCACGTTACTCCTTGCACCTTGTGTGCAGATCCAGGTGTAGCTATACATGGTAGCGGTTGTTGATTGTTCTGATTGCAGATTTTCCCGGGGATAGCAAGGTAGTTGCCTGACGATCGCAGCCCTGCTCTTCTCCCTCTTATCTTCCTTTAGTTGTATTTAGCTATTTTCCAGACTGAGTTAGTCTTGATATTGTTAGACAGATTACAGTAGATGCTCATGACTAGTGACACCCCGATGTCGGGCTTTTCCTTCCGCACTTCTATTTTAATTTGAACTCCTTTACGAATGTTTTTATGTTAAATAACATTGAAATTTTCTTTGAAATGAAAATATCGGTTTGTTTTGGAAATGAGTCGTCTTGCCTAGTTCCACGATAGGCGTCATCACGACATGGGTTAGTTTGGGTCGTGACAGATTGGTATCAGAGCCTAGGTTACATAGGTCTCACGAGTCATGAGCGGGTTTAGTAGAGTCTTGAGGATCGGTATGGAGATGTCTGTGCTTATCTTCGAGAGGCTGCAGAACCTTTAGGAAACTCCACATTCTTGAATTCTTGTCGTGCAAATTTGTTTGTTCTAGTAACTAAACATCTGTTGTTTCATTCTCTCACAGATGGTGAGGACTCGTGCTACCGGTCAGGAGGGCCAGCCACTAGTACCACCAGCCAGGGCCGTGAGAGGCTGAGGCCGCGGTAGAGGCCATGGTAGGGGAATAGGTGCATCCCGTACATCAGCTGGGGCAGTACCTGCAAATCCACCGGTTGTCCTAGATCAGGACCAGGTTCTAGTTGTTGATGCACCAGCTCAGGCACCACTTGTGCCTATTGTGATTCCAGGCCTTCAGGAGGCCCTAACTCAGATTCTGACAGCGTGTATGCCTTGATCAGGCGGTCTCTATCTTGACGACCGCGGCCACTTCTCGGGCTAGGAGAGGCACTCAGACTCCTATCGCTCGCACACTCGAGCAGGTTATTCAGGGACTTCAGACACCGGAGGCACCACCAGCCCAGCCGGTTGCAGTTGCTCAGGATTATATGGTTCCTGCTATGCCTGAGGATGATCAGTGTAGGTTGGAGAGGTTTGGGAGACTCCAACCACCACCTTCCAGTGGCACAGAGAGAGAGGATGCTCAGGACCTTTTGGACAGGTGTCAGAGGATACTCCGTACTGCTGGTATTCTGGAGACTTGTGAGGTCCCATTCACTACCTTTTAGTTTTCTGGGGCCGCATTTAGATGGTGGGAGACTTACGAGAGGCGTAGGCCTGTTGGTGCAGCACCCCTTACTTGGCAGCAGTTCTCCGTGGTCGTTTTGGAGAAGTTCGTGCCTCGATCCCGCAGAGAGGAGCTGCACAGACAGTTTGAGCAGCTTCGCCAGGGTGATATGTCTGTGACACAGTATGAGATGCGGTTCTCTGAGTTGGCCCGTCATGCTATCTAGTTGGTTCCCATGGACAGGGAGAGGATCATGAGGTTTATTGATGGTCTCACTTATCAGCTACAATTGCTCATGACCAGAGAGAGGGTTTCGAGTGCTACTTTTGATGATGTTGTCAACATTGCTCAGCAGATTGAGATGGTTAGCAGTCAGGAGAGGGTTGATAGGGAGGCCAAGAGGCCTCGTGGTCAGGGTGGATTCAGTGGTGCTCATTTTGGGGGTCAGTTCTAGCACGATAGAGGTCGTCATTTCAGATAGGCTCAGTCAGCTCGACCATTTCATGGGGGTGCATTATCTGGACATGGTTCTCACAGTTCTCATCAGGGCAACTTATCACTTAGTGCCCTTCCAGCTCAGAGTTCATCCCGTGCTCCACCTGTTCAGGGATCTTCCATGCCAGGTTCTTCTACCAGTCATCCCGGTGCTAAGGGTTCCCTTCAGTTTCCACCACCAGCACCAGGGATTTGTTTTGAGTGTGGGGAGCTTGGGCATATGTGGAGGCATTGTCCTCATCGTCATGGAGGTCTATTTCAGCAGAGGAGTTAGCCTCCGACTTCAGCACCAGTTACCTCACCACCCGCCTAGTCAGCTCGGGGTGGAGGTCAGTCAGCTAGGGATCGCCCTAGAGGGGGAGGCAGATCAGAGGGTGGCCAGGCCCGTTTCTATGCCCTCCCTGCCAGACCAGATGCTATTGCTTCAGATGTTATGATTACAGGTATTGTCTCAGTTTTCCACAGAGATACCTCAGTATTATTTGACCCTGGTTCCACGTATTCATATGTTTCCTCGTATTTCGCCCATTTTCTGGATATGCCCCTGTGAGTCTCTACTTTCTTCTATTTATGTATCTACTCCTATGAGCGATACTATTATTGTGGACCGTGTATATCAGTCATGTGTGGTGACTATTGGGGGTCTGGAGACCCAAGTGGACCTTTTGCTGCTCGGTATTGTCGACTTTGATGTGATATTAGGTATGGATTGGTTATCTCCATGTCATGTTGTTCTAGATTATCACGCTAAGACGGTGACGTTGGCTATGCCGGGAATTACGAGGGTTGAGTGAAGCAGTTCTGTAGATTATGTACCAAGTAGGGTGATTTCATATTTGAAGGCTCAACGCATGGTTGAGGAGGGTAGCCTATCTTATTTGGCTTTTGTGAGGGATGTTAGTGCAGAGACTCCTGTCATTGATTCTGTTCCGGTGGTACGTGATTTTTCGGATGTGTTTCCTGCAGACCTACCGGGCATGCCACCTGACAGGGATATTAACTTTGGTATTGATTTGGTGCCGGGCACTCAGCCCATTTCTATTCCACCGTATTGTATGGCACCGATGGAGTTGAATGAATTGAAAGAACACCTTTCAGGACCCGATATGACTATTATGAGTTCTTGGTGATGTCTTTTGGGCTGACCAATGCCCCAGCAACGTTTATGCATTTGATGAACACTGTATTCCAGCCCTATTTGGACTCAGTCGTCATTGTATTCATTGATGACATCCTGGTGTACTCTCGTAGCTAGGAGGAGCACACTCAGCATTTGAGGATCGTATTACAGAGATTGAGGGAGGAGAATCTTTATGCAGAGTTCTCCAAGTGTGAGTTTTGGCTCAGTTCAGTAGTATTCTTGGGACACATGGTGTCCAGTGAGGGTATTCAGGTGGATCTGAAGAAGATAGAGGCGGTGCAGAGTTGTCCTAGACCGTTCTCAGCCACGGAGATTAGGAGCTTCCTTGGTTTGGCTGGGTATTACCGTCTCTTTGTGGAGGAATCTTCATCTATTACATCACCCTTGACCAAATTGACCCAAAAGGGTGCTCCATTCAGGTGGTCGGATGAATGTGAGGAGAGCTTTCAGAAGCTCAAGACTGCTTTGACTACAACTCCAGTGTTAGTTCTGCCATCAACTTCAGGTTCTTACACCGTGTATTGTGATGCCTCAAGGATAGGCATTGGTTGTGTTTTGATGAAAGAGGGTAGGGTGATTGCCTACGCCTCGCACCAGTTGAAGACGCATGAGAAGAACTATCATGTCCATGATCTTGAGTTGGCAGCCATTGTTCACGCCTTGAAGATTTGGCGCCATTATCTGTATGGGGTTCATTATGAGATCTATACTGATCACCTAAGTCTGCAGTATCTGTTAAAGAAGAATGATCTTAATTTGCGTCAGCGGAGATGGTTGGAGCTTCTTAAGGACTATGATATAACTATTTTGTACAATCCGGGGAAGGCCAATGTGGTGACCGATTCTTTGATTCGCCGAGCGGAGAGACCTTTGGCATTAGATGTTCAGGCCTTAGCAGGCCAGCTTGTGACATTGGATATTTTGGAGCCTAGTCGGGTATTGGCTTGTATGGTCTCTAGGTCTTCTCTTTATGACCGTATCAGGCAGCGTCAGTATGATGACCACCACTTACTCATTCTTCAGGATAGGGTTCTGAGAGGTGATGCTAGGGATGTGACTATTGGTAGTGACGGTGTGTTGAGGATGAAAGGCTGGATATGTGTGCCTAATGTAGATGAGCTTCGGGAGTTGATTCTTGAGGAGGCCCATAGCTCGCGGTATTCCATCCATCCGCGTGCCACGAAGATGTACCAGGATTTGAGACAACACTATTAGTGGAGGAGGATAAAGAAGGATATAGTTGGGTTTGTTGCTCGGTGTCTCAACTGTCAGCAGGTTAAGTATGAGCATTAGAGACCGGGTGGATTGCTTCAGAGATTAGACATTCCGGAGTGGAAGTGGGAGCAGATCACTATGGACTTTGTAGTTGGGCTCCTACGAACCTTGAGGAAGTTCGATGCTATTTGAGTTATTGTGGATCGGCTGACTAAGTTCGTGCACTTCATTCCAGTTGGTACTACTTACTCTTCAGAGCAGTTGGCTGAGATTTACATCTGAGAGATCGTTCTCCTGCATGGTCTCCCAGTTTCCATCATTTCGGATAGGGGTACTCAGTTCACATCACAGTTTTGGAGGGCCGTGCAGCGAGAGTTGGGTACTCAGGTTGAGTTGAGCACAACTTTTCACCCTCAGACGGAAGGGCAGTCCGAGCACACTATTCATATATTGGAGGACATGTTGCGTGCTTGTGTCATTGACTTTGGGGGTTCATGGGACTAGTTTCTGCCACTCGCGGAATTTGCATATAACAATAGTTATCAGTCGAGTATTCAGATGGCTCCGTACGAGGCTTTATATGGGAGGAGGTGTAGATCTCTGGTTGGATGGTTTGAGCCAGGTGAGGCTAGGCTCTTAGGTACAGACTTGGTCCAGGACGCATTGGATAAAGTGAAATTGATTCAGGAGCGGCTTCCCACGGCGCAGTCTAGGCAGAAGAGATATGCGGATAAGAAGGTCCGTGATGTGTCTTTTATGGTTGGGGAGAAGGTTTTGCTGAAGGTATCACCCATGAAGGGTGTTATGAGGTTTGGGAAGAGGGGCAAGTTGAGCCCCCGGTTCATTGGGCCTTTTGAGGTGCTTCAAAGGATGAGGGAGGTGGCTTATAAGATTTCCTTGCCACCTAGCTTGTCGAGTGTGCATCTAGTGTTTTATGTTTCCATGCTCCAAAAGTATATTGGAGATCCATCCCATGTTTTGAATTTCAGCACGGTTCAGTTGGAGGGTGATATGACTTATGATGTGGAGCCGGTGGCTATTTTGGATCGGCAGGTTCGAAGGTTGAGGTCAAAGGATATAGCTTCAGTGAAGGTGCAATGGAGAGGTCAGCCTGTGGAGGAGGCCACCTGGGAGACTGAGCGGGAGATGTGGAGAAGATATTCACGCCTATTCGAGACTCTAAGTTTGTTTCTAGACCCGTTCGAGGACGAACGTATCTTTAAGAGGGGGAGGATGTAACGACCCGACCGATCGTTTCGAGAGTTATAGCCCCATTTTCCCCATTTCTACTTATTTTTGTGTTATTCAGATATATTATGTTATATCGGGTTAGTTGGTTCGGGACCGGAGTGGTTTCAGAGTGAATTGAGACACTTAGTGTCTTCAGTAGAAACTTAAGTTGGAAAAGTCAACCGGATATTGACCTATGTGTAAACGATCTCAAATTTGAATTTTGATGGTTCAGTTAGCTCCGTTAGGTGATTTTGGACCTAGGAGTGCGTCCATAATGAGATTTGGAGGTCCGTGGTAGAATTAGGCTTGAATTAGCGAAATTGGAAATTTGGCGATTTCGATCGGCAGTGGAAAATTTGATATTGGGGTTGGAATGGAATTACGGAAGTTGGAGTAGGTTCGTAGTGTCATTTGTGATGTGTGTGCGAAATTTGAGGTCATTCGGACGTGGTTTGGTTGGTTTTGGCATCAGTTGCCGAATTTGGAAATTTAGAAGTTCTTAGGCTTGAATCTGAGGGTAATTTGATGATTTGATGTTGTTTTGAGTGATTCGAATGTCCAACAAAGTTGGCATGTTGATATATAACTTGTTGTTACTTTTGGTTGAGGTCCCGAGGGCCTCGGGGTGATTCCGGGTGGTTAACGGGTTTGTCGAAGTTAGAAAATGCAGCTGAAGCTGCTGCTACTCCTATTTTCGCACCTGCGGAAGAAAGAGTCGCATGTGCGAGGCCGCTGGTGCGCGTGGGGAGTTCGCAATTGCGGGCAATGCTAGGCTAGGCAGGATTCGGAGGTGCGAGTTGGAGGTCGCATCTGCGAGCCCGCAGGTGCGAAACCTGGGGCGCAGATGCGGAAAGGGGGACACTGGGCAAGCTTTGCAGAATTGGAGGAAACGCACAGGTGCGCCTTCGCAGGCGCAGGGTTTTGGGCCGCAGATGCGGAAGCTGGGCACCTAAGGGAGTTCCGCACCTGCGATGGATTTTTCCGCAGGTGCGGTGGCGCAGAAGCATGAAATTTTCCGCAGGAGCTAAAAACCTGGGCAGAAACCATAAATAGAACCCTTCGCAAATTTGGTTCATTTCCACCATTTTCAAGTCGGTTTTTGGAGCTCTTGGAGTGATGTTTGAAGGGTGATTCAAGGGCTATCAGTGAGGTAAGTTGCTTGAGCCCTAATACTCGTATATATGGTGATTTTTCGTTGTTTAATCTTGTAATTTCTGAAAATGAGGGGTTAGGGGTTGGAATTTTTGGAGAGTAATTTAAGGATTTGAAGGACCAAACGATGTCGGATTTTGATGAATTTAGTATGGTTAGATTCGTGAGTCAATGAGATTTCTAGTTATGTGAATTTTGCTGAATTTCAAGATGTGGGCCCGGGGGCCGGGTTTGAGCCAATTTCGGGTTTTGGTCTAATTTAGTTGCTTTTCTTGTGGAATTCATTCCATCAGCGTGTATTGATGGTATTGTACTGATTGTGAAAAGATTCGGAGCATTTGGAGGCCGAGACCAGAGGCAAGAGCATTTGCGGGGTAGAGATTTGACCAGTTCGAGGTAAGTAACGATTGTATATATAGTCCCGAGGGTATGAAACCTCGGATTTCATATCATTTTACTATTTTGAGGTGTCGCACATGCTAGGTGACAGGCGTGTGGGCGTGCACCGTTGGGGATTTGTGACTTGGTCCATCCCGTAGCAACTGTAAAGTTACATATTTTGTTGAAACTATATGATACTTATATGTTTTAGAAAGAGTTTTTGTAAATTGGGTTGAATGCCATGTTTGGGCCTTGTGTCAGTGCTGTTTGGACACTTAGGGGCCTTTTCTTACTATCCTCTCATTGTTTTTGATTAAATCTATACTCAATCATGGTTATATATGTTTACTGCATAACTCAGTTTTATGACTCTATTTTGATTCATATAATGTTATTTTGGACCGAATGCCTTGTTTTTACTGAAATGCCCGAGTGGCTTGAGAGGTTTATGACTGAGTAAGGCCGAGGGCCTGATTTGTGAGGATATTTATGGGATCGGGCTGCACGCCGCATCATGTTGCATATTTATGGGATCGGGCTGCACGCCACAGTATGTTTTATATCGGCCGAGGGCCTGAGTAATTTATGTCATGATTTGGCTTGATATAGCGCTTGGGCTAAAGGAGTCCCTCCGGAGTATGTACATACCCCCAGTGAGCGCAGGTACCTACTAAGTGCGAGTGCCGAGTATTGAGTGGCTGGGAGGCATGAGTGATTGTGAGGTATGCCCGAGTGGCAAGAGTGATTGTGAGGTATGCCCGAGTGGCAAGAGTGATTGTGAGGTATGCCCGAGTGACTGCGAGGTTTGCCCGAGGGACTGTATATGAGTGATGTTTTGCCCGAGGAGCTATTTATGATTTCATCATTTTTGCTCACCTTTGCATTTTTCCTCTGTTTGAAAATTATTGAGAAATATCTTTAAATGATTTTTACTGGAACTGGGTTTAAACGATATGTTTTGATTCAAATCCTGATTTTAAAAGCATGTGGTATTTTACTGAGATTTCCTGATATGAACGTTATATGCTTTATTGCTCGTCACTGCTGCTCAGTTTTTATTTATTATTGTTACTTACTGAGTTGGCATACTTACGTTACTCCCTGCACCTTGTGTGCAGATCCAGGTGTAGCTGGACACGGTGGCGGTTGTTGATTGTTCTGATTGCAGATTTTCCCGGAGATAGCAAGGTAGCTGTCTGGCGATCGCAACCCTGCTCTTCTCCCTCTTATCTTCCTTTAGTTGTATTTAGCTATTTTTTCGACTGAGTTAGTCTTGATATTCTTAGACAGATTGTAGTAATGCTCATAGCTAGTGACACCCCGATGTCGGACTTTTCCTTCCGTATTTTTATTTTAATTTGAACTCCTTTATGAAGGTTTTTATGTGAAATAACATTGAATTTTTTTTTTGAATAACAATATCAGTTTGTTTTGGAAATGAGTCGGCTTGCCTAGTTCCATGATAGGCGCTATCACGATAGGGGTTAGTTTGGGTCATGACACTAAGTCTCCCAAATAAAAGGAGAAGCACCCTTTTTATAGACTAGAACTCCTAGGGCTTCTCTTCAGTTTTATTTTTCTTTTTCCCCTTTTAGTTTTTTGTTTTTAATCCCTAAGGGCTTCAGATCCGACCTCTTTACTTCTTTAATTGCTAATTAGTCCCTTTAAGCCCTTTCCTAGAAGTTTCCTAGTAGTTAACAATAAAATTCTCTAAGCGTAATTCCCCAATTACCCTTTTTGACCCATGTATTTACATTCATCTACCAGCAACTGCCTGGGCCTTTTGCCAATAGGTCCATGGCCACCATTTCCCCAACCCAGCGAGTCTCTATACTCAGTGTGCCTGTCTGTCAAACAAGACAATCCCAATTTCCATGACTATAACCGAACGGAAAACCCAATAGCACTTATTGCACCAATTTAAAACCAAACAATCATCATAAAAATAAATTCAATATGCAATTAACCTAATTAAAACATGTAATTAATTATTAATCTAATCATGAAGACACAGGATTAATTAATTAAGTGTTTACTAAATTGAACTAAAAATATGCAGATAAAGATTCATTGAGATCAACACTGGAGTAATTAATATGAAACAATGAAGAGATAAAAGGATTACCAATCGATGCCGCTCAGAAAACCTCTAGCAATCAACAAACTTCGGCAAGCAAGAATTATTGCTATATGTGCACTGGCCAGGAATTCTTCATTTTGGCCAGTGTTACATATAACAATAGTACTTGCAAACCGTGTAGAGAGAGAAGTGAAGAATTCAGAGGAATTCGGCCAGTCAACGCTAGTCAGCGAAATTTCACCCACCGAAATTAAAAAGGAGATAGTGACACCAAACGATAGGTCTTTCATGGACCTATCATTTGGTGTAAGATTCAAGGCGAGGGGGGCGGATTAAGGGGTAATTCATAAAAAGGGGCGAAAACGTTTGAGTCTTGATTCTCATATCCTCTGATCGAGAGGATTGCGTGATCTCTTTGAGAAATTGATGGTAGATTTGGAAAGATGGTGAGGCGAGGAGTATAGGGTAATATATTTAAGTGATTTGGCAACGATGCGCCACTGTAGACAATTTCCAGCGGGCGAAATTGGGTGGCGGATGGGGAGAGAAGAAGGAAAGGGAGGGACGTATAGGGTTTGATATAAAGGGAAATTATTTTTTGATTAATGAAATAGGGGGAAAATTAGTTGTTTTAGTTGCTAGTAAAAGGGGAACGACGTTGTTTGCACAACTAACAACATAGTTTGAGATGTTGTGTCTGGGCAGCCCAGGCAAGGGATGGGTTGGACTATGGGCCATGGGTATTGGGTTGCTGGCCTATGGAGACTAACTGGGCCATTTTGAAATTGGCCCAGTTTTGGGAAGCCCTCTTTTCTTCTTTCTTTTAATTAATTAACCAATTCATTTTTCAATTTAGCCACTTTAACTTAGCAATGCCTAATTTAAAACTAATTAAACTATTTATCTATTCCATCTAACAATTAAACTAACTAAAGTTGTGAATTATCAATTTAAGTTAATTAATTAATTAAGCTAAAATGCAAAGAAGATGACTATTTTGTAATTTTCTATATTTGAACAATACTTTTAACAATGTAATTAAATCTTAAAATGTTATTAAGATCCTAAAAGAAAGGACTAAAGATAAAATAATTTTTAGGTGATTTTCATGTATTTTAAGATGGTCCTAATGATGCAAGTAATCTAAAATGCAAACAAACAAATAAGGAAAAATCTTTAAAAATTCTACAAAAATCAAAATAATTGGAAAACTATTCTTTTGACCTTTTAAGGGAAATTTTAAATCATAGGGCAAACATTATGTGCTCGCAGCTGCCCCTTTTTGCTCGAGAACATGGAGAGTTTTAGGGAAAAGATAAAGTGAGCAATTGTAAATATTTTTTGCCTATTTGATACTCCATGGGGAAGTATTTTGAAAAAGTTTGACCGAACCTTGCTTCTGAGGTTGAGTACATATCCTTGGCTATAAAGGAATTAGGTCAATGTAGTTCTGGAAGTTTTGGTAGCTGGGACTACTTA
Source organism: Nicotiana otophora (assembly GCA_000715115.1). NCBI lineage: Eukaryota > Viridiplantae > Streptophyta > Magnoliopsida > Solanales > Solanaceae > Nicotiana > Nicotiana otophora. The sequence continues at coordinate 46,810 of AWOL01S0008719.1, forward strand.
AAGGCTGTGATTTCACTGTTGTTGCTTTTGTTATTGCTTGTTGAACTCCTTATTACACCAAAATCAAAATCAAAATAAAATGATCAAACCTATCAGCTATAAGTTACAAAATTCCTATCTACGAGTCCTCCAAATCGTGATCTTAAGTCTTGACTAGTTCTTTATGCAGAATCTTGATTTTCACTCCTTTATGACTTCTTTTCTCATAAAATATTGAGGGTGTAATGCTCGTGACATTAGTCATGTATTGAGCAATCCATGTCCTTTTCTATCCGCTTTTCATCTTGAGTTGACTTCTTTCCTTTTATTCTGGATTAGGAATTCTTCTTTTGGTCATCTCTAAACCTAACGCCTTGAGGTAAGGCCTGCTCAGACACCAAAACAAGCACACAAACGAAATTTTCTTCCCTAGTTTCACTAGAAAATTTTTATGAGTTATTGAAATACATTTCTAAACTACTTCTTTTATTTAAAGCAATAAAATATCGGGAATGGTATACCCTGGGGAGATCATGATTCTTCGAGGAATGTTGTACCCTTATTGTCAAAATGATGCCTCAACTAATGATTGGTGTATCTTATGTTGGAAAAATGCGAATAGGGAATGGTGTACCCTTGTGCTAACATGTGACGAGGAAATGGTTGTACCCTATATCCAAGATCATCAACTAGGTAGTAGTGTACTCCACATTGGAAAATATAGCTAGGGATTGGTGTACCCTATACTGGTATAGAGACTAGGAAGTGGTATACCCTGTGTCTAAAATATCATCAACTAGGGAGTTGTGTACCCTATGTTGGAAAGAAGCTTTGGATTGGTGTACCCTATATTGGTAAAGAGACTAGGGAGTGGTGTACCCTATGTATAAAAATCATCAACTAGAGAGTGATGTACCCTACGTTGGAAAACACAGCTAGGAATTGGTGTACCATATACTGGTAAAGAGACTAGGTAGTGGTGTACCTTATGTCTAAAATTCATCAACTAGAGAGTGGTGTACACTACGTTGGAAAATATAGCTAGGGATTGGTGTACCCCATACTGGTAAAGATACTAGGGAGTGGTGTACCCTATGTATTAAATCATCAACTAGGGAGTGGTTTACCTTATATTGGAAAACACAACTAGGGATTGGTGTACCCTATACTGGTAAGGAGACTATGGAGTGGTGTACTCTGTGTCTAAAAATTATCAACTAGGGAGTTATGTACCTTATGTTGGAAAATACATCTAGTGATTGTTGTACCCTATACTAACATGAGTTCGAATGCATTTAGGGATGTGAAACAAAATATGGGAAAGAAATTTGAGAAGACTTCCATTTTGAGAGTTTTTGCGGTTGCAGAGTTGTTTTTAATCTCTGCATGATTTTCCTTTCAGTAGTACCCGCTTCTCGCAAGGTTATTTTTCCTATTTTTCAACAAAGAACAATTGTTAGTTCGGATTGGTGGTTGGTTTGTGGCTTGAGTGCTTCAGACTCTTCATGTCGGCCCATCTTTGTTGGATGATGGTTTCAACTGCAATCGGTCGTTTCCTAAATATCAATTGCATTTCTAGCCCTGGGAACATTTGACTCTTCAAAGATGGTTAGTTGTGTAATAGGACTTAACCCTTTTTCAACTTTATTTTGCCTTTGAGGGCATTTCTGCCATGCCTCAAACCTGGGCCTGGACATAATACGGCACTCGGTGCCTGACGACATGTGACCGAGCGAACCAACTGGCTGACTAAATCAACCTGTGATATCATAACATATTGAATGCGGAAGATAAACTAATACATGCTGATATACTGAAAGTCTGAATGATATAAATCAATGTGTGGAAACACTAGCATAAGTATGCAACATATATGTAGTCAACATTGCTTAATATGAAAATCCTTTGACTCTGTCTAATTGTTACTCTAGTTTATGAAAACTCTAATGAAGTACTAAAAACACTGACTATCTGTAAATACTGAAAGACTGTAAAGAAATGACAATGGCCCAAAAGAACTGGGGCTCACCCAGTAGCTGGTACGAGAATCCTAGCGCTCTGAATCGTCAACCTATAAATCATTACCTGTATCGTGAGATGTAGGCCCCAGGTAAAAGGGACGTCAGTACATTTGAATTGCACCGGTATGTAAAGCAACTGAAAGAAAGAACTATAAATACTGAAACTGAAACTGATAATTGATAACTAAACTAAACATAGGAAGTAAGGTTGCGAATACTCCCTCTTCTGAATGATGAACCACCAGATTATCTGAATAAATAAACTGTGGCCTCAGGTATATATATATATATATATACCTGAGGCCACAGTTTATTTATTCAGATAATCTGGTGGTTCATCATTCAGAAGAGGGAGTATTCGCAACCTTACTTCCTATGTTTAGTTTAGTTATCAATTATCAGTTTCAGTTTCAGTATTTATAGTTCTTTCTTTCAGTTGCTTTACATACCGGTGCAATTCAAATGTACTGACG
>AWOL01S0008719.1:59350-88517 GCA_000715115.1 Nicotiana otophora
TCAGTGTGTGGTAAATCAACTCGCTGGGGGTAACTTCATGAACATGCCTTATTCTGAAGCTTGTGAAATCTTAGATGAGATGGCGGACACCTCTTCGACGTGGCAAAGTAGAGCCAATGTTCCTTAGGGTGACCCAAATGTTATTCACCTACACAAGGAGCTACATGATCATGGTCAAGCTATTGCGGAGTTGACAACCACCATGAACCAATTGGCCAAGGCTCAGCTTCAACAAGTTCAAGGGCCGAGATAGATAAATGCTATGGAAGGGGTGAACATGATGGTAAACAAGAGACGGCAACGAGGTCAACAAGTACAAAACCATCCGGAACAATTTGGGCAAAATAATAGTGGGTATAATCAAGATGATTCATATGATGAGCAAGATGAAGAGGTTCAATATATCAACAATTATCAAGGTCAAAGAAGCAATGCTCCAAATTAACAACAATGGAGATCACAAGGAAACCAAGGAAATTGGAACAACCAAAGCCACCAAGGAAATTGGAGTGGTGGAAACAACAATAATCAAAGCAATTGGGGTAATCAAGAAAATTGGGGAGGAAATAATCAAGGTAGTTGGGGTAGTGGAAACAACAATAATCAAAGCAATTGGGGTAATAAAGGAAATTAGGGAGGAAATAATCAAGGTAATTGGGGTGGCAACAATCAAAGCAATTGGGGGAACAACAATAATCAAGGGGGTCGGAACAATAGCAATCAAGGAAATCGGGGGTCGGGCTTTCAGAGGCCCCCGATGTATCAACAACCAAACAACCCGCCTCCATATCCGTCGCAAGGTCCTAGTTCTTCCAATAGTGAAATGGGACGGATTGAAACATGTTTAAGCAAATGATGGAGAAAAAAACCGACTCTGATGCCCAATTAGCCTTCCATAACACTTCTATCCGCAACTTGGAGGTTCAACTTGGCCAAATTTCTCAAGCTTTAAATACTCGCCAAAAGGGGGAGCTACCTAGTGATACCGTGGTTAATCCGAAAGGTGGGAATACGGGGAATGCAATGGCCGTGACAACAAGAAGTGGGAGAGGTGGAGTTGCTAGTACCTCAAACCACAGAAAACATGTGGGCAAGGATGTGTTGGTGCAAGATGATGATGAGCCAAGCAATGATGTTCAAGCTAATGAAGAATCGAGGATTGATATTGATGAAAATGTGGAGGAGACACAAGAAGAAGTGAACCTGTCTAGGGAGAACGTGACTGACATGCCAGAACCGATAGTGCCAAAGGCTAAGGTACCAATGCCAAGGCCTCCTCCTCCATACCCTCAAAGACTTGCAAAGCAAAACAATGAGAATCAATTCAAGAAATTCATTGATATGATGAAAAGTTTGTCCGTAAATGTGCCATTGGTTGAAGCCTTAGAACAAATGCCGGGATATGCCAAGTTCTCGAAGGATTTGGTAACAAAGAAGAGATCAATGAACTGTGAAATGATCAAAATAACACATCAAGTGAGTTCTATGGTACACTCCATGGCTCCAAAGTTGGAACACCCCGGTGCTTTCACAATCCCGTGCACTATTGGGAGTGCCAATTTCGCCAAAGCTATATGTGATTTGGGGACAACCATTAACTTGATGCCTTATTCTATGTTCGAAACATTGGGGATTGGACAAACTAGACCCATATCCACGAGATTGCAAATGGCATATCGGACAATGAAAAGACCATTGGGAATAATTGATGATGTGTTAGTTAGGGTGGACGAGTTTATCCTTCCCGCATATTTTTTGATACTTGACTGTGAGGTTGACTACGAGGTGCCAATCATTATGGGGAGACCTTTCCTTGCTACAGAGAAAGCCTTAGTTGATGTAGAAGCTGGAGAGATGACCTTCCGGGTGGGCGATGAAAAAGTGGTGTTCCATGTTTGTAAATCAATGAGGCAGCCAAATAGCAATGAAGTGTGTTTGTTCGTGGATCTTGTGACTGAAGTAATTGTTGATAACACAAGTGTTGTGATAAATGTGGAAGACACCTTGAAAATTGTGTTGTTGAATCATGATGAGGATGAGAAGAAAGGCTTTGTAGAATATGTCAATGCTTTGCAAGGAATGGGATCATATACTTATAAGCCCCGAAAACTTTCCTTGGATCTCGAAAACCGGAAGACTCCACCAACAAAGCCCTCAATCGAGGAGCCTCCCACCTTGGATTTAAAGCCTTTTCCTTCACACCTCAGGTATGAGTTTCTAGGCCCTTGTTCCATTTTACCTGTTATTCTTTCCCCGTACTTAACTAACGTACAGGTAGATGCTACCCTTGCAGTGCTTCAGGGTATAAGCCCCACCTTTTGCATGCACAAAATCATTTTGAAGAAGGATGCCAAACCCTCCGTGGAACATCCAAAACGATTGAATTAGTCCATGCAAGAGGTAGTAAAGAAAGAGATCATCAAGTGGTTGGATGTCGGGGTGGTTTACCCTATTTATGATAGTTCGTGGACCTCTCCAGTGCAATGTGTCCCAAAGAAAGGGGGTATGACTGTGATCACAAATGACAAAAATGAATTGATCCCCATAAGAACTGTCACCGGGTGGAGAGTGTGCATGGATTATAGAAAGCTCAACAAAGTTACCCGGAAAGACCATTTTTCGCTTCCATTTCTTGATCAAATGTTGGATAGGTTAGCCGGACGTGCTTATTATTGCTTCTTGGATGGATATTTCTGATATAACCAGATTCTTATTGCACCTGAAGAGTAAGAGAAGATCATCTTCACTTATCCATATGGCACTTTCGCATTCTCGCAGATGCCATTCGGGTCAACGATAACTTTTCAGCGGTGTATGATGTCCATCTTCACCGATATGGTGGACTTACTCGAGGGTTTCATCGATTATTTCTATATCGTGGGGGATTCTTTTGAAGAGTGCTTGGATACCTTGGATAAGGTATTGGCACGTTGTGAAGAAACTAACTTGGTGCTGAATTGGGAGAAGTGTCACTTTATGGTCAAGGAGGGCATTGTCCTCGATCACATGATTTCCAAGAATGGTATTGAGGTTGATAGAGAAAAAATTGAAGTGATATCCAAACTCCCCCTACTTCCGTAAAGGGAGTGAGAAGTTTTCTAGGTCATGCGGGGTTTTACCGCTGATTCATCAAGGACTTTTCTAAGGTCGTAAACCCCTTGTGCAAACTCTTGCAGAAAGATGCCAAGTTCCTTTTCAATGAAGATTGTATGAAGGCATTTGAACTACTCAAGTATACGTTGACTACCACTCCTATTATCACCGTGCCAAATTGGAGCTTACCATTTGAGCTCATGTGTGATGCAAGCGATGTGGTAGTTGGTGCAATATTGGGGCAACGAATTAATAAGATCTTTCATCCGGTCTACTATGCTAACAAGACCATGAACGAGGCCCAAGTCAACTATACAGTGACCTAGAAAGAACTCCTAGCCATTGTCTTTGCTATGGAGAAGTTCCGCCAATACATAATGGGTACAAATCACACCGACCATGTGGCACTTCATTATTTGATGAGCAAGAAAGACTATAAGGTAAGGTTGATGCGGTGGGTGCTTCTATTGCAAGTGTTTGATCTAGAGATTTAAGACCGAAAGAGTAGTGAAAATCAAGTGGCGGACCACTTGTCCCGATTGGAGGAGGAGGGGAGGCCACATGATGGTCTTGAGATCAATGATTCATTTCCTGACGAACAACTCCTTTCCATTTCTATGACTGGGATGCCATGGTTTGCCGATGTGGCCAACTATCTTATGAATGGCATTGTTCTGAATGAGTTCTCCTCAAACCAAAGGAAGAAGCTCAAATGGGATTGCCTGGACTACTATTGAGATGAGCCATATCTCTTCAAAATTTGCACTGATGGTGTTATCCGGAGATGTGTTCCAGAAGAAGAGCAATTGGGTATTCTTGAAGCTTGCCATTCTTTGCCCTATGGTTTTCACCATGGTGGGGAGAGAACTGCTACAAAGGTCCTAAGCTGTGGATTCTATTGGCCTACCTTGTACAAAGATGCTAGCGAGCTCGTTAAGCGTTGTGATGAATGTCAAAGGGCCGGTGGGATGTCCAAGAAAAATGAGATTCCTTTCACCGCCATCCTGGAGATTGACATTTTTGATGTTTGGGGCATTGATTTTATGGGTCTGTTTGTGAGCTCATGTGGGAACACATATATATTAGTAGCTATGGATTACGTGTCCAAATGGGTTGAAGCTGTGGCTATGCCCAACAATGAAGCTCGGAGTGTCTTTTATTTTGAGTTCGAGCAAGCACTCAATCGACCATTATGCCTACGGGCTATATTACTTTAAGTTCAAATCATTCACTCGACCATTACGCCTACGGGCTACTTTTATTTCAAGTTCGAGCAAGCACTCACTCGACCATTACACCTATGGGCTACATTACTTCAAGTTCAAATCATTCACTTGAACATTAAGCCTACGGGCTACTTTTATTTCAAGTTCGAGCAAGCACTCACTCGATCATTATGCCTACGTGCTACATTACTTTGAGTTCGAATCATTCACTCGACCATTACGCCTACGGGCTACTTTTATTGCGAGTTCGAGCAAGTACTCACTCGACTATTACGCCTACGGGCTACTTTTATTTCAAGTTCGAGCAAGCACTCACTCGACCATTACACCTATGGGCTACATTACTTCAAGTTCAAATCATTCACTTGAACATTAAGCCTACGGGCTACTTTTATTTCAAGTTCGAGCAAGCACTCACTCGATCATTATGCCTACGTGCTACATTACTTTGAGTTCGAATCATTCACTCGACCATTACGCCTACGGGCTACTTTTATTGCGAGTTCGAGCAAGTACTCACTCGACTATTACGCCTACGGGCTACTTTTATTTCAAGTTCGAGCAAGCACTCACTCGACCATTACACCTACGGGCTACATTACTTTGAGTTCAAATCATTCACTCGAACATTAAGCCTACGGGCTACTTTTACTTCGAGTTCGAGCAAGCACTCACTCGATCATTACGTCTAAGGCTACATTACTTCGAGTTCGAATCATTCACTCAACCATTACGACTACGAGCTACTTTTATTTCGAGTTCGAGTAAGCACTCACTCGACCATTACGCCTACGGGCTACATTACTTCGAGTTCGAATCATTCACTCAATCATTATGCCTATGGGCTACATTACTTCGAATTCGAATCATTCACTCGACCATTATGCCTACGGACTACTTTTATTTCGAGTTCGAGCAAGCACTCACTCGACCATTACGCCTACGGGCTACATTACTTTGAGTTCGAATCATTCACTTGACCATTACGCCTACGGACTACTTTTATTTCGAGTTCGAGCAAGCACTCACTCGACCATTACGCCTACGGGCTACATTACTTTGAGTTCGAATCATTCACTTGACCATTACGCCTACGGACTACTTTTATTTCGAGTTCGAGCAAGCACTCACTCGACCATTACGCCTACGGGCTACATTACTTTGAGTTCGAATCATTCACTTGACCATTACGCCTACGGACTACTTTTATTTCGAGTTCGAGCAAGCACTCACTCGACCATTACGCCTACGGGCTACATTACTTTGAGTTCGAATCATTCACTTGACCATTACGCCTACGGACTACTTTTATTTCGAGTTCGGGCAAGTACTTACTCGACCATTATGCCTACAGGCTACATTACTCCAAGTTCAAACCATTCACTCGAACATTAAGCCTACGGGCTATTTTTTACTTCGAGTTCGAATCATTCACTCAAACATTAAGCCTACGGGCTATTTTTATTTCGAGTTCAATCGAGCACTCAGTCGATCATTACACCTACGGGCTACATTACTTCTAGTTCGGATCATTCCCTCGATTACTAAGCTTAAGGGCTACATCACTTCAAGTTTGAGTAAGCGCTCACTCGGTTACAAAGGCTACAAGTCCAAATTTGATCAAGTTGCCTAAATCCTTGTGAATATATTCATAAGGCGTAAATAAAATCTTCACAAGACAGGAAATAGAACGGAAGCAAGTCGGCAAAAAGGGGATATTTCTATATACAAGATTGTTTACATAATTGATTACAACATAAAAATTGAGGACTAAGCTTCTTGGTTATCCCCAGGAGCGGTCTCTTCTCTATCGGGCTCCCCCCGTTCTCGGACCTGCTCTTACTCCCATCATCATCATCATTATCGTCATCATCGTTATCGGAAATCAAGGCTTCGGCTTTGAGTTTTTTGGCCCTTTTAATCTCTTCAGCGAGGTTGAAACCTCGAGCATGGATATCCTTGATGGTCTCCTTCCGAGATCAGCATTTAGCAAGTTCAGCGACCTAATATGCTCGAGTATCCGCGGTCTCGGCTGCCTCTCTTGGTTGAACCTGGGCAGCTTCAGCATCGGCCCGATAATGGCCACGAGTGCATCCGCATCGGCCTTTGCCTTTTCGGTGTCAGATTCGGCCTTTGCAAGTTCAGAGACCAATCGAGCCTCAAGCTCCTCTATTCTTCTCGCTTGGACCGAGTCTTTCTCCTTTATTTTTTGGAGTTGGTTTTCGGCCGATGACAATTGGGCTCGAGCAGTTTCTTTCTCTGTAGAAAAGTGGTCCATTCCTTCTTTTCACTCCAAAGACTCCGCTTTTATCAAATAGACTTCTTTACGGAGTTTTTCGATCATCTCAATTTTGTGCTGCAGCTGTGAGACCGAAATATTAGCCATCGTTCCAGTATCGAGCCCATAGGCTTTTAAAAGTATTATTACCTGCTCGGACAAATCGATCTGATCTTGGTGAGCCTTGGCCAACTCAGCTCGGAGGTTTTTTATTTCTTCCCCCCTTTGGCCTAAGAGGAGTTTTAGGGAGTTCCTCTCCTCCGTAACCTATTGAAGCTCGGCCTCGTATCGACGCAGCTCGGTTCGGGACCGAGCACATGATTCTCGATGAACTGCCGCTGCCTACAAAGAAAAAAGAAACGAAGTTAGAAAAGAAAAGCAAACTTAAAAGTAACGCCATATAATTTAAGGCTTACCTGATTCAAAGCCTGCTGTACTCCGGGAAAGAGATCTGATTCGTCACTCATACCGGTAGTGTCCTCAATAACGATAAACAGGTCACGAAAAGGATCCTCTCCATCATGAGTCCTATCTAATTTGAGGGCCCCCAAAGCTTGGGCCGCCCGAATCTCCCCTGCAGGAAAAGCAGAAAAGGTAGGCGAGTATTCGCTTACTACTGTCCCAAGTGAATCACCTGGGGCATTCTCTTCGATTCGAAAAGATTCGAGAAGTGTCCCTTCAGACATATCCTCCATCTGTTGGCTTCAATGAGAAGCGTCTTCAATCTCCAACAACTCGGGGACTCTGCCCGAATCTTTCTCCAATATATCCTCAGTTCAAGGCGGAGCCTTATGAACCACCATCGATCCAGCTGCCTGTGGAACGTCGGTGGTCTTCTTCGTTCGGGCCGACATCGCAGACCCATCGTTCTCTTCTTCTTCTTTTTCATCTCTCAGATGCAGAACCGATTCTACGGTCAAAGGAATGATATTCTTGTTCAGCTTACAAGCCGTCCTTTTCTTCGGTTTCTGATCTTCGAGGACAGGGGCTCTTTTCCTCTTGTTATCTTTCACGAGCTTTGGGACAGAGGCCGAAGCCTCTTCCTCGATAGATGAGGGCCTCAAAACCGCATCATTTTGCCACACCTACACACGAAAAATTTTATTAATGTCTGTGAAAAGCGTTTTATTCAAATTATCAAAAGATACAAAAAAGGTGCTTACCGTGATTTTTGGCCTCCCATCGGCCCTTCGACAAGTCGCGCCATGAGCTCTCGGCGTAGGAGGAGGTCGGAACTAGATCACGTATCCAGTTCTTGAGATCGGGCACTGTGCCGGGCATCCAGGGAACCGCTGCATCACAAAAGGAGAATATTGGTGAAGGAAATGAAAGGATAAAATAGTAAGAGATAACAGCAGAATTACACTTACTCATCATTTTCCACTCCTCGGGAAAAGGCATCATTTCAATCGGAATCAGGTCCTCGAAAAAGCCCTGGTAGCTCGACGTTGGAGTTTTATTAACCCTCCTCGAAAGAGGCGAGGACGGTATAATCGGACAAGGTGATCGAGGGTGAAAGGCATTCCCTCAATTTTACTCACAAAATATCGGATCAAAATAACGATCTTCCAAAAGGAAGGATGTATCTGGCCTAGGGTTATTAGGTATTTGCGACAAAAATCAATGATAACGGGCTCGAGGGGACCTAACGTGAAAAGGTAAGTATACACGCTTAAAAACCCTCTCACGTGAGTAGTAATATCCTCTTCGGGAGACGGCACTACCACTTCTTTATTCTCCCAGTTACAATCTTTTTTTATCCGCTCGAAGTGCTCCCAGGTTATCGAACAAATATATCTCGATACGGGCTCACATCGTCCAGGGACCGGCAAACCTTTATCGAGTTTGAAATCGGAGGTAAGAACACACACCGCCGGAACGCACTCCTCAGGCCGTGGATCCACCAGTGTTTTGTCGGCGCCGGATTGGGAAGAAGAAGCTTTGTCTTTTTTGGGGACAATTTTTGATGTCGTCACCATTTTGGATTCAAAAAAGCTAACAAAGATTTGGTGGTTTAGAAGAAGAATCTTGCTAAGAATAATCACAGATTTGCGAATAAACTCAGAGAGAACGAAAAAGAACTTAGGGAATATGGAAGATTGAAGATGTAAAAGTGGTAAATGATAAAAGGAAGGGCTATTTATAGATCAAAGCAATGGCGGTTCAGTATCAGCTGTGGCCGACCACCATCTGACAAGCATTAAATGCATTGAAAGACTAAATCGACGGGATAGCTATCACGTACGTCATGGTCGAACCCAATATAACGTCAGCTTATAATCCTATCGAGCCATTGAAAAATTATATCGTTTCTCACCACATCCTTCTCGAGAAACGAGTGGACTATCTATATATGGTCGAAATAGATTTTGGCCTTCGTACGATCGGTCGAGGTCAAAACATAATAGACCGGAGTAAGACTTCAAAATGGGTTCCGAAGATGGTACAAACCACCTTCGAGCCCGAGGGACCGATCAATGTCGAATTTGATATCATTATTAAGCTCGAATCCAAATTAAACTATGATGCAAAGTAAAGTTATCGAGCTTATTATTCAGAGACCGACCAATCCTGATCCCAAACCAATGCAAGGATCCGAGTCAAAATAGAGCTCAACTCAAGATCGAGAGCTCGAGTCGAGACCGAAAACTCAAGTCAATATCGAGCTTACAGACAAGAGCCGTTGCAATCCCACTAGAGGAGAGAATCCTGGCAGGAATTATGGAAAAGCTGATTTATCATGGGTCTCCCACTATGTATGTTTAATTATATCTAAAGTAAGGTCCCTCTACTATAAAGGGGACGGTTATTATTTCTGTAAAGAGAAGTTTTTTTTACATTGTAATTCAAGCACCATATTCTCATACAGAGAAGAGTTGTTCTTCAAATCTTCATAAATTGGTCCAACCTGTTCAGTCCTAAAAATTATCTTCTTTATAACCGTGTTTACTTTGTACTCTTTGCAATCCATATTTGATATTTTTATTTATCCTTACGGTTTGTATTAAGCTATACCACATATCCTTAGAACTACATACAAATTTAACTATATCCGTTTTTCGGGTAAAATAGATATAAGGAAGTAGCCTCCAAAATGTGTGAGAGTTGTGGTAAATCTCTCTTGCTAAAGACTAGGTCAAGGATGTAAGGAAGTAGTCCTTATTTTTGGAAAAACATAACAGAAGAGATTTTCACTTCCTTTATTCTCTAGGGTTAGTTTGATCTTTATTTATTTCTTCTTATCACTAACTTACTTCTAACATGGGCTATATATTATCTTCTTGCAGATTCAAGCATTAAAATAGAGAGCGTTAAGGAACACTACCAAGTAGCAAGTTCATGTAAGCAAGTGAAAGACAGATGTATTAACCAATTCAAGCAAGTGTGTTTATTTCTTTTTTATATATATATAAAGTTACCCAGACATAGTCTGGATCGCGTTGTATTTCAAAAAAAGCACAATGAGAGGGCTTAACCTGACCTCAGAAGAATACAACAATAGTGATTCCATCACCAAAAAATTCAGTAGGAGATATATACACCGTCCTCCTAACTGAAAAGACTACTATATAAGAGCCTAGCTTACAAAGAAATTGCACTTGTCATACTTAGATCTTATGCTTAGCAACTGCTACTTATCTAAGAGTAATGGACCTTTAGCAATCTTAGGAAGTTTCTAATAGGTATGACAGAGCAAGCTCTGGTTAGATGTAGTAGCTAGTTTAGCTAAAGAATCTGCCACTTGATTTCCCTCTCTAAAGCAGTGCTTCACAGTCACTTTCGCATTCTCAATGATATTGATAGTTCTGTCTATGACTATTTTGATCTTCAGATTGTTAGTAGTCCTGTTTATGAGCATGTTGGCAATGACCATAGAATCCAGTTCAAGAGAAAAATTAGTATACCCCAAATGGTTGCACCATTTCCCTCCAAACTCTGCTGCAATTACCTAAGCCATGTTGTTGCTTTCGCAAGTAATCAGAACAAAGAAGGCCATAATTAAATCACCCTTGCTATCTTTGATAATGCCTCCAATTTCAGCTTTCCCACTTTTATTAATATAACTACCATCTGTGTATACCTTGACGGTTCCACTTGAAGGAGGTTGCCACATGACTTGCTTCCTGGTATGAACTGGTTTTAGCTTCTCAACTCTATTACATAGCATAGATCATTGAAAATTAACATCAATTTCAGGCATTTGTTTTGAAATAGCCGCTTTGATAGTCCAAATGCTTTGATGCTTCATGTGATTCAACTGAAATCTCTTTTGACTGCCATATCTACAGGAATTTCTTTGTTTCCGGATTTCCCAGCTTATCAAAGTATGCGCAATTTGGAGGATTAGCTTATGCACTCTCTTATTGTTCTTCTCTTTCCACAATCTTTTGAATGTTCCTATGACAGTGCCAGACTCATGCTTAATCCCCAGCGGATTGCCAATTTCATTCCAAATGTAGATCGCAGTATCACTATTCATGAAGACAGGTTCCATAGTTTCCACCTATGCAGAGTTACAACAAGAACATCTAGAGGTAATATTAGTACCATACCTTCCTACAATATCATCAAAAGGTAATTTTCTTTTAAACAATCTCCAAGTAATAAAAGACATTTTAAAAGGAATAGAATTATGCCAAATCTTACTCATGAACTCATTTTTCTGCCTTTTTATTCTGATGGAATGCCAGGTATATTTATTAGAGTACTGACCATCTTCTGAGATATTCCAAATAGGGAAGTCATTCTTGTAACAATTACCTATATCTAAACTGATAATGCAATCAGTTAGGTGAGAAGGGAGGATTTGGTTCAACTTATCAATATCACATGCTCCATTATGTAAAATATTGTTCACTTGAAGTTTGATAGATTTCTCAGGGCCCTATATTAGCCTGGCTAATGGACCATTACCAGTCCAATTATCCCACCAGAAACTTAAGTTACCACCTTGAATATTCCATGTGATATTGGGCTCTGCTTTGACCTTAGTCTTCATCAATTGCTTCCACGTATGAGAATCAGATGATATGGGTACTTTGCTCATTGGGTGGGATCTTTTGCAATATTTATATTTGAGAAAGTTGGCCCATAATGAAGAATGAGTTCTGAATCTCCACCACCTCTTCATGTTGAAGGTTTTAATAATATCTTCCATCCTCTTTATCCCAATACCACCCTCTTCTTTGGGTATGCACATATTATGCCAAGAACTCCAATGATACTTATTCTTACCATCCACATACCCCCAGAAGAAATTTACAAAATGTTTCTCCATAAGCTTGATAGTACCTTTAGGAGGGTTCATAGCAGAGAGAATGTAGGTGGGCGTAGATTGTAAGACATGCTTGATAAGAATAATTCTGCCTCCAGTCGACATCAACTTACTCTGCCAACCATTAAGCTTTTTAACAATCTTAGCAAGCATACCATCAAACAAACTAATATTCTTCCTACCATAATAAATAGGACATCCAAGATATATAAAAGAAAACTTTTTATCAATAAAACCTGAGGCTTCCCTGATTCTGTTGATTCTGTAGGCAGAAGTGTTTGGAGAGGTGATGAAATACTTTTTGTTGTTATTGACTTTTTGACCAGAAGCTTTCTCATACCTCCTAATCTGCTTTTTGATGAGTTTGATCGAGGTAGTATTACCTCCACAAAAGATAACAATATCGTTGGCATACACTAAATGGTTAATAATAGGACCTCTGTGATCCATGGTAAAAGGGGTAAACTTTTCATGGTGAATAAGGTTGTTAAGTGATCTGGAAAGAACTTCAGCTCCAATGATGAACAAAGATGGCAATAAAGGATCACCTTGCTTAAGGCCTTGTGAGGAAGTGAAAAAACTTTCTCTGACACCATTGATAATGATAGAGTACCAAACTTCATTAACTAGACCCCAAATAAGATCTATCCACTGTTTGGAAAAACCGAATTTCCTCATCACTGACATGAGGAAGCTCCACGACATTCTGTCATAAGCTTTAGCTATGTCGAGCTTAATAATCACATTGCCTCCTCTGTTACTTTGATTGACATTCTGAATGATTTCTTGAGCAAGTAAAACATTTTCTGTGATCAATCTCCCTTTGACGAATTCACTTTGATTATCACATATGAGTTTGTCAAGCATGGGTTTAAGCCTTCTAGAAAGAATCTTGAAAATAATCTTGCTTGTAAAGTTGCTCAAACTAATAGGCCTAAGCTCTGAGAAATTGGTTGGAGATTCCACTTTAGGTAACAAAACCAAACAAGTGTGAGAAAAAAACTTGGTAAGCCTTTTCCCATTGAAGAAGTCTTGCACAAAGTCTTTAATATCATCCTTGATAATATCCCAGTATTTATGAAAGAAAGTGAAGTGATAACCATCATGCCCAGCAGAGCTAGAAGCACTCATATTGAAAACAGCCTCAGTAATTTCTTCCATGTCAGGGATAGTAGTGAGATCAGTATTATCCTCTTCTGTAATACATTGAGGGATATAATTAAGAATGTCTTGATCTCAGAATTGATGGCTGGTGTTGAACAAATTCTAGAAATGATGAACTGCAGCCTTGCCAATGTTTTCATCACCTTTAACTCATATATTCCTGTGATCCATGATTCTATCAAATTGGAGCTTCCTTTTTCTATCTCTTATAAGACTGTGAAAATAACTAGTATTGGAATTTCCGTCTTCAAACCACTTAACTTTGGCTTTCTACTTCAACAAAGAGTCTTGCATTCCCATCCATTTAACATATTCAGCATGTCTTTATTTAGGGCCTCTCTAGAGAGATCAGTGTTGTTGTTAAGATCCTGCTCCTCGAGGTGTTACATCTTTGCTTCCCAATCTATAACATGATCAAATAGATTTTCAATCCCCTCTTTGGACCATTGAGTTAATGTTCTACTCAGAATTTTGAGCTTTTATTGCAGTCTCCACATAGAATTCCCATGAACTTGAGTATTCCACACCTCTTTGACCAACTTCTTAAAAGTTGGTTGTTCTGTCCAGAAATCTTGAAATCGAAAGTACTTAATCCCACTCTGAGTATTATTACGACATTTGAGAAGAATAGGCCTATGATTCGAGCCTGTTCTTGCCAAATGCCTAACCATATTATTCTGGACTAATTGGCACTACTGGTCATTAACAAAGATCCGGTCCAATCTTTTCCAAATTCTTCTTCGAGGTTCCCAATTGTTACACTAAGTGAACTTAGGACCAACATACCCCATATCCATAACCTCACAACTATCCATACAGCTGCAAAAGTCAAGGCTTTTGTACATCATATAAGGTCGGCCTCCTTTTTTCTCATCAGTATCCAATATGACATCGAAATCACCTCCAATGCACCATGGCCCGTTAACTTACAAATACATATTTTCCAAGCTACTCCATCAGTCCTTCCTTTCTTCTACAGTGCATTTAGCATATACAATAGTTAGGAAAATATTGCAGTTAGTAGCCTCATTATGCATTTCGATAATAATTTATTGATCACCATTCTCAATCACACTGGTCTGATTGTTTCCAGACCACATGAGCCATATTTGACCATTGGTATTAGAGATACAGTACTGAAACCCAAGGAATTTCATATACCTCTCGATCTTGTTTATGTTGACAAAAGGTTCCATAATGGAAACCAAATTGACTTTGTTGATGTTGATATGTTTTTTAAGTCTAGGAATGACTTTCTTGGTGTTGACTCCTCTAATATTCCAAAATATAGTACTTACCATGGAAAAATAGAGGGAATTCATCCCTCCAGTAGGAAAGTTAACTTTGTCTTTGGCCTTCTTTCCATTATTGTTGTTTCTTTTTCTTTCCCTTGTAACAGAAGAGGAACCAGTCTCATCATCCATACACCTTTGGTCATTGTGATATTGATCTTCAGCAGTCATGACCGTGAATCTATTTGGAAAGTTGACTTCGATACGTTGCTCAGGTTGTTTACCTGCCCGCTTCTTTCTTACATGTTCATGTTCTATTTCAGGATTTAAGTCTACCACCAAGTTGATACCTTGCATGGCCTTAACTTCGGATGGTACGCTAGTAGATTCATTGGCATATTCCTTCCAGTTAGGAGCTTCCTATTTCTTGGCATCTTGGATATTAGTCGATTCTTGAACAACCTCGTTAGAATTGTTGTTAGTGGTGTTGTCCATTTCTTTATAACCAACTTGATGTTTGTTAAGATTGTCATAAGTCAGTCCAGTTTCATTGTTATCGTGTACCCCGTTACTTTCTTCTTTGTTGTCGTCCTCTTGCTCGTTATTTGGTTCTTGCGCCTTTATTTCTATGGCAATTCCTAATTTATTCTTATCCCCTTTGTTTATGGAATTATAGGGATTTAGAATTGGTTTAAAACCCACTTTGGACTTTTTCTTAGGGAGCGTCTTTGGATATCCAGATTTTTTCTTCTTGCTAGTTCTTTTTTGGATAGTTGGAATCTCTATCTGTTTGTCCTTGCCTTTCCCTGTTGCATCTTCGTGATTTATACAGACATTTTGCAACTCCTTATTCTCATTAGTTCCATTGCTACTTGTCTGACTTTGCTCCTTGTTCTCTAGTCTAAAATTGTTTTCTTTCTGTTTAGTCTCCTTTTTTTCCCCTTCCTTTATTTTGGTGTTGTCTTCCCCACCTTATTCATTGCCTTCAGAGACTTTTGTAGTGTCTGCTACCTGCTATTCGTTTCCTTTATTGATTTCCTTGTCATTGCTTTCCGCAAGTTTCTTCCTTTCCAAAACTCTACAATTAATCATATTATGGCCAAGCTTCCTACAAAATTTGCAATACTTGGGAATGCCTTCGTATTCTAGCTTTTGAACAAAAACTTTTTGTGGTGCGTCTTCATAAATCTGACCCACATAGACTGTTTCAGGTTATTGCTTCAGCAGATAAATCTCAGTTCTAACTTTAGCCATACTTTGCCTAGTTCTTCCGCTTGTTGCTAAATCCATTTCTAGTGGTGTGCCAATAGATCTAACTACTTGTTTGACATATTGCCAAGTATGCATATGAAAAGGAAGCCCGGGAAGCAGAACCCATACCGGTGCTACTGGGAGGTCTTCTTCTGGTTTGAAATCGGGAGACCACTTCTGTAGCCACATTTGTTGCCCCTCAATCTCAATCACTCTTCTGTACCAGACCATATTAAAATTATCCTCATTAGTGAAATCTAGGAATACATTAAAATTATCGTATACCCCTTTCTTAGCAGATCCCTTCATAGAAATCAACTCCTTGAATTTTGACCTAATTCGGTCAATTTGAGGTCTTGGCTTGAGAAATCTCCCAACGATGGTGAGCTTGCATTCAACTGCCATGCTTCCGTAGTAATCCGACGCTTTAAATATCATCGTCGGCATCCCGTTGTGAGTAGTGTGTGTGGCAATTACAGCTTCCCTGTCATGGTGATTTGGGGTGCCGACAAGTGAGTGGAGGTGGTGACTTTGGTTGCATATGAGAGCTTTCCATCAATTGCTTGCTTGTTATTGTTCGCTGCACTATTGGGAGCGGATTGGCCTTCCAGACGCGCATGATCGGCACCGTCCGGCTGTTCCATAGATTGCACGTGTAGTCACTCTCGTAAAAATAGGAGCTGTTAGTATATCGTAGAGAGAGAAAGAGTCATTGGGTTATCTAGCTTAGTGTGTTTATTTCATTCTAGTGTGTCTAGATCTTGCACTAGGTATTTCAAGTTGTAACCTTATTTGCTTATTCCAGAAGCACTATATTGGGGTGTCTTTTCTCCGAGAAATCTACTAGGCTTGAAACTAAGAGTTTAGCTTAGAGAGTATAGCTACAACCTTGTTGGTTGTAGGTTATTTAAGTGACTTGGGTTAGTCTCTTAGGTTATGAAAAATTTATAACGTTAAACTTACTCTTTTTTTTAGTGAGTGTAGTGAAGAAAATTCCTTAGGTGGATCGTGATCTTTACTTTCTTGAGCAAGAAAGTTTTTTAAGTAAATATTTTTGTCTTATTTACCTTCCGCACTTATTAGTTATAGGAAGTAAAAGAATTAGTCATCATAACCTGGTTGTAGACATAGATCAGTAGATCGGTTGGTGATTTTAGGTGGCAAAATCTTAAAGGTCACTATCAATACGCTTTATCTCCCCTCCCAACCCCCCCTTAATGTATAAGTGGTGTACCAAATCAACAGAATATATATGACCTTACTAGTCATGTATTTTCACGTATTGAAAGGAGTCAGTGATATTTATGGGGTAAAATTATATAATTGTACTTAACCCCCTTTTTACTGTGGGTATCATGTATATATAGATACTGTGGCTCCTGGTGGTGGCAAAAGGTGCTAGGCCGCTGTCAGTTTTATCGTTACAACATTTGCTTGGTGAAGCCACTTCATTTACCATGGATATTCAATTAGGATTTTTGGATGAGCTGAGAACTTCATGTCTCGTGCCATCACTTATGTATGTCTTTAGAGATTCGATGATGCATAATGTGGGAGATCTAGCTTAGTGCATGAGACTTCATTTATATTGTTGATTTTGAGTTATGTATTAAACTCTTATGATTCCTCATATGTTAT
The DNA here is from genome assembly GCA_000715115.1 of Nicotiana otophora. Lineage (NCBI taxonomy): Eukaryota > Viridiplantae > Streptophyta > Magnoliopsida > Solanales > Solanaceae > Nicotiana > Nicotiana otophora. The sequence goes on from AWOL01S0008719.1 coordinate 76,508, forward strand.
GATAATACAAAAACTAAGTTAACGATTATTGAATTTTTAAAGATCAATTGATTTATCAAAATATATCATGCACATAACGGGTAAAATAATGTTATGGTTCACTTACTACTTGTTAACGACATTGAGTGTGCCGATCACATAGTTACCTGACATGGGGGCGTGATAGAAAAACAGTATTGCGCAAAGCCAGCAAACTTGGAAGTGTCGGGAATTTTCAAGTGTAAATTCTACTCGAAGTGTTTTAACAGCTCGCGTTTGTCTTCTAGTAGCAAGGAAACAGAGCTAGAACAAAGAGTACAAGATGAGAAAGTATTACAGAAGAACAAAACAAAAAACAAAAATGAATCAGCCATTTTTAAAGGCGTTCAACGCATTGAAAAGAGGTGAAAATACGCATTGTGCCACATCAGTATGTCGTGCTTAATAAACATAGATTGTCGAAACTTCATGTGTTTAATAAGTTATAAACCCTAATTCCTTTTTCCACTCCAATTATATAACACACCTTTAGTCCCAATTTATTTGACAAAATTTAGACTGACCACAAGATTTAAGAATGAAAAAAAATTTATTGAAACTTATGGACCAAGACATATTGTCATAAACATTTTTGTGATTATAAATCATCATATTAAAGTAAAATGAGAAATCCTATTATGTAATATAGATTGATTGAGCAGAAGTTTAAGAAAAAAAAGACAAAAATTTTAAACTTGTGGGCCAGGACATATTGTGATATACATTTGTGTGAGGGTAAAACATCATATTAAAATTAAAGTTAATTTTTTAAAATATAAAAAGATATTATTCCTTTGGAATAAAAAAAATAGACCACATGTAACCTGAGGAAGTAGTTTTTCCCTTTAATATCGAAAACTTCTGTGCTTAAATGCAGGTATGTGATCAATAATTATTTACATAGTTGATCACACACATGATCTTAATTTGCGTGAAATTAAGGCGGTGTCTGCTGCAACATGGTGTGTCTGACAAGTTGCGCCCTCCTTAATAATTCCCTTCCACTAGGACAAGCATGACACGCTCTCAATATCCATATTAACAATTTTCATTTATTGTAATCTTTAAATAAGATTTAAATATAGAAATTGTATGCAAACATTTTGAAGAATCACTGTCCACTTCTTTGACTTTAGTAATCCATATCCCCTCCTCTTGCCGACGGAGACCCCTTGGCCGCTAAAATGTAACCGAAGAACGGCACATGACTTTCTTAATTGCAAGAAAGTGAAAAAAAAAAATCAAAGAAGGTATACATCAAGCGATTCAAACGTTAATTAAATTCCACCAAATTTAAAACATACAAGCAACTGATAAGTGGTAAGGAAGATAGATTTATATCAGAAGGCAGTAGGAAATACATTGAAGAAAGGCTAATAAGGAAGGATCATTATTTAGGGATCGAGGATTAGATCTAATCGCTATCGCTGTCGCTGCTGCTGTCATGCCCATCATGCTTCTTCTCCTTTTTCTCCTTTTTGTCCTTTTTGTCCTTTTTCTTCTTCTTCTTCTCCTCTCCCTCCTTGTGATGGTGTTCTCCGCCTTCTTCTCCATGGATCTTTTCCTTTATCTTCTCAACAATCCCTTCCTTGTGCTCTCCGCTGCTATGGCCGTGCTCCTTTTTGTGCTTCTCTTCTTCCTTGTGCTTATCGGCCTCATGGTGTTTGTCTTTCTCTCCTTCCTTGTGGCCTCCAATGTGGAGTTTCTCCTCTATCTTGTGAATGATTCCTGCCATTTTTTTGTACTTGAATAAGAAATGGGTTAAGCAGAATTGTGATCGGGGTGAGGAAATTAGTGAGAAAGAATGAGGATTTTATAGGGGAAAAGGGACCTCGTTGTCGGCAAGTTAGCCCTTCTTGATTTACATTTATAACCCTGTTACGCGTCGACGCGGTTTCAACGCGAAGGTATTATTATTTAAAAAGCAACCGCTATGAAAAATTTGTAGGACGAGATTTTTTCGGAAGGCTAGTCTAAACGAAGCGATATAACCAAAAGTTTTTATTTTTACTAAAAGTTTTCACTTAAGGCTGACATTAGGTTGAGAAAAAATTAGATAACTCAAAATGAGTTGAATAGAAGCAGATACTGTCGTAAATATTTTGATCAGAATCGAATTGAATACGTATCGGATAAGGATTAATGGGGGGTATGTAGCCGGGTAGAAGACAACTTGTCCAATTCAATCACTTTTAAGACATTTGCTGTAAATTGGTCATAAAGTTTTCTTTTCCTATCCATAACTTTATTCTTCATGTTTTCTTTTGTATATTAGCTAGAAAATTGAGCAAATTAAGTATGTTTACCTACAACTTTGAAGTAGCCAAGGAGAAACAACTGGTTGAGACATGTGATTTAGCCCATAATTTTATTCCAAAATTTTTTACAAATTAATTTGGGTTCAAATATATTGGGTGTGATACCACAGCTCTAGTAAAGTTCTTTGTTGTGAGCATAGGCTAGCACTGTTTAAGAGGCGTCTAAAATTGTTTCTTATGTGTCTACTACTATTAAATTTACCTACTATTTGTTATATGCATTCCTCTTAAGGAATTGACATTCCCATTAAAGTTGTCTCATCATCGTCAATACTTGCACGATAAAGGGTTCTGAGATCATACGTAATTAATCGGCTTGTAAACTTATTTGATTTGGGTTAGATGTGCACCATCAAATTACCGGTATTTAAAACTTGATTCCTTATGCAGTCTTGCTTTGTAAAAATTTCCTTAGGTGCTAAAAATTCGTTCTTGATCATAAACTACTTATAATACAATTCCTAAACTTCGGCAACGTCGGCAGATTCACAAACTAAGATTATTCTAAACACTCGTAATTGATTTATTTAACCCTTCCCCGATACTCATTTGTTTTGAGAAAAGTTATGGAAGAAGAATAAAGGCTCCATAGTTGGGCAACTTCTTCAGTAAACTTTACCGCTAGTCATTCAATTCAGAGTTTGTAACAATAAATTCATATTTTTATTTTTTGTAACATAAAAATCAGTCAACTTAAAGATTATCACACAAAAATCACTTTTCTATGTTTTGTCACATAAAAGTTATTCAACTTTGACCAAGTTAACTAAAAAATAAATTTCACCTGGATTTTAATATTTTGTAAATGACATGACACTCTAAAATAAGTTAATTACATTTGGGATAGTTTCAAATACCTCCATTCCAGGTTTCGCTTCATTATACTAATCTATGTTGTGGTTTATGATATTGTGTAGGATAAAATTAGTTAGAGATAGTTGGACGAATGACGAAGTGACACGTGGAACTGAAGACTGATGGGACGTGAGTCAGCGAACAACTGACACCGGATGCAAATATGTGACTGGTGTTGAATGAATCCTGAAGACAGAGTAGCCGATAGCGAAGGTTCAAAATATTGACATCGGAAAGCATTCAATGAGCCTGTTATAGAGAATATCTGCTTTTATAGCCAACCGTTATACAGCCATCAATGACGGTTTTATTCTCATTTAAGAGGAGCTTGATTTGGGGATCTTGTCTCCCTAAATAGAGTTATAAATAGGAGGATTAACATCCATTATTGTCACGACCCAAAATCCATTAGTCGTGATGACACCTAACCAAACCCGTTAGCTCAACCAATTAATAATTAACACAACAACAACAACAACTTAATTTAATCCCACTAGTGGGGTCTGGGGAGGGTAGTGTGTGCACAGACCTTACCTCTACCCTGAGGTAGAGAGGATGTTTCCGATAGACCCTCGGGCTCCCTCCCTCCAAGAATTCCCCACCTTGCTCTTGGGGTGACTCGAACTCACAACCTCTTGGTTGAAAGTGGAGGGTGCTCACCATTAGAGCAACTCACTCTTGTCTTAACAGTTAACACAATTCTAATAAAATAAAGGTGACCAACAAATGATATATCTAGATTTTATACAATATATCAAGGACTGATAGTACAAGTCAAGAGCTACTAAGACTAGATTATTGCAAAACCGATATGAAATGAATACAACTTTTGTTTGAAATGTACATAAATAGAATTCAACTCTAAAATTACCAAGGGACAAGTGGTAGCCACACCCGGAAGGCACGAACATCTTCAGAGTCAGCTCCCGTCATCCATCACAGCTCCGCTCCAAAATGTGCATGCAAGGTGCAGAAGTATGGTATGAGTACAACCGACCCCATGTACCCAATAAGTATCTTGACTAATCTCAGTGAAGTAGTGACAGCGCTTTTTAGTTAAATGATACTCACTGATAAAACTTGTGCAGAAGACTAGCAATAGAACAATACTAGAACATAATAGAAAATAGTACAAGAAATAAATATGTGAAGCAGGAGATGATTACTAGAAGAAATCATGATTTATATTCCTCAATATTACGACCAATCCTTTCCTTAGTACGAGACCAACAAACCACGGTAGTAAATTCATAACTTTCATAGTGTGAGAAATATACTCAAAATATTAAATCAAATAGCACGGCAATACCTTCGTGCATTTGTGTCTTCCTCACCAAATATATGTATAACAGTACCAATCAGGTAAAAGAAATGCCAATAACAGTAATGACAAAGTGGGAAATACACAAGTAGCAGTAACGAATAAGGAAGTACATATGGACAACGGTAACAGACTAGGTAGAATCCATAAAAGTAATGACAATAATTAGGAAAGAAGAACATAAATTTCACTAACTAATAAGGTAGAAGGCCTAGATGCAGATATAATAGACAAAAGGGAAAGCATGACCTTTATGAGCTAACAAATAGAAGGCATGAATAACTAACATGGTAGAAGGCTTATACGAAAGTGCAACAAATAAGAGACGGCATGGATGTAGATATGACAACAAGAAGGAAAACATGATATTTCCAAGTTAAACAGATAGAAGGCATGTACAACATAACAATAATTGCTATAAAGGACAAAGACAGAACAACAACGACAAACCACATAGAAAATATAGGTGCAACAGTAACAGCTCAAGGTAAATGCATGAATGTTTACACAAGGAAAAGATATCACACCATAATGCATGTCCGTGGTCCTCACCTGCATGGAAATACCCTTTGTATCATGAACACATGATAATATAAAAATATGATAATGTAAATGAAATGGCACGACATCACCTTTCATGTTTTTACTCTCATCCTCACATGATAATGTAAATGATAACATGATATAAATGAAATGGCACGACATCACCTTTCGTGATTTTACTTTCATCCTCAAATAGTAATATAAATGATAGCATGACAATATAAACGAAATGGCATGGCATCACCCTTCGTGCTTTTACTCTCATCCTCGCATGATAATGTAAATGAAATGGAACGGCATCACCTTTCGTGCTTTTACTCTCATTCTCATATGATAATGTAAATGAAATGGCATGGAGTCACCCTTCATGTTGTACACTCTTATTCACCAAGCACATTTATATCAATAACAAGCAAGATAGGAATCATGAATAATATCAAGGAGAGTGTTCAAGCAAATATTCCAAATGAACATCAATCACAACTTTCAAGCCAATAACAATTCAATAAACCTTAGAACCTTATTGTTCAAGTATTTCAACAAGTATCAAATATGATCTTCAACACAAGTATAGGATTCAATATCTAAAAAATAACGGTCATAGTGATGTATTAATGATTAATCATATGATGACCGAATTTAATACATCAATAGTTTCACAGAAATCCGTTAAATTTTAATCAAGTTATAATAAGTTAAATCTTAGTTTCTAGCATTTAATTTCGTATTCTTAGTAATATAGGAGTGAAGTAAGACATGAAACAAGAAGGTCATGTAATTCTACAAGGCACAATTAATTGTATAATTTACCCCCGAGTATGATTAACCCTGTCACATGCATATATATTTGTCACCTCATATATGCATCACCCTCGCATATAGCAAACAATGGCAATTAGTAGGAAAAATTCCCCCAACAAAGTTAGGCAAGATACTTACCTCAAACAAGCCAAATCAATACACTAGAAGCGCCATCCTGCTCAAAATCTTCCTCCGAACGGCTTGAAACTAGCCAAAAGCAACTCAAATCATCCAATAATACCATAGGAAGCAAACCCAATCGATAAAGGTCAAATCTTTACACATTTACTCAAAGTCAACCAAAAGGTCAAACCCGGGTTCGCACCTCAGAACCCGACAAAACTCATAAAATACGATAACCCATTCATATATGAGTTCAACCATACTAATTTCACTCAATTCTGACTCCGAATCGATATTCAAAACTCAAAAGCTCACTTTAGAAAAGTTTAGACAAAACCCCCCAATTTCACTTTTGAAATCATCAATCAAATGCCGAAAACGAAGATGGAATCACGGAATATAATCAAAACCGAGTAGAAAACACTTACCCCAATCCATGTGGTGAAAATTGCCTCCAAAATCGCCCAAATCCGAGCTTCCCAACTCAAAATGTGATAAAATAACTCAAAGGTCCGTAATAGAGTACTTATATGCACTTCCCAGGTATACTCTTCGCGGTCGCGGGACCAGCTTCGCGAACGTGAAGCATAAAATGCTCAGCCTCGAAGAATCTCTACGCGAACGTGACCCCAGGCTCGTGACCGCGATGAACAAATACCGACTAACGCGAACGCGGATGCAACAACGCGAACACGATGAAGAAGTCATGAAGACATTCCCAGCTTAACTCTACACTACGCGAACGCGTAACCACTTGCTCGCGATGCTCAAGCTCCAGCAACCTATGCGAACGCGGTCGAATATTCGCGAATGTGAAGAAGAAGATACCCAGCTCCAGAATTACTCTACGTGATCGCGTTCCCTGCTTCGTGATCGCGATGCTCTGCATACACACCAGCAACCAGCAATGCAAAAACCATTTGAAATGATCTGAACCACGTCCGAAACTTACCCGAGCCCCACAGGACCTCGTCCGAGCATACCAACAAGTCCCAAAATATAACACAGGCCTACTCAAGGCCTCAAATCATACATAACAACATCAAAACCATGAATTGCATCTCAAATCGAATTAAAAAAACTTTTAAACTTTCAACTTCTAAATCTCGTGCCAAACCATATCAAATTAACTCGGAATGACCTCAAATTTTGCACATAAGTTTCAAATAACATAACAAAGCTATTCCAACTATCAGAACCAAAATCCGAACTAGATATCATCAAAGTCAACTTTCGGTCAAACTTATGAATATTCCAAAACTCAAAATTGTCAATTTTCGCCAATTAAGGCCAAAACCTTCAAGAAACATCCAAATGCAAATCTGGGCATACGCCCAAGTCAAAAATCACCACCCGGACCTAACAGAACCATCAAAACTCCTATCCAGGGTCAAATACGCAAAAGTTAAACTTGGTCAACTCTTCCAACTCAAAGCTTCTAACATGAGATTCCTTCTTCCAAATCGATCCCGAATCACCTGAAAACCAAAACCAAAGATTCACACAAGTCATAATACGTCATATGAAGCTACTCAAGATTTCAAATAGCTGAACGAAATGCAAATGTTTAAAACGACCAGTCGGGTCGTTACATCCTCCCCCACTTAAATATACGTTCATCCTCGAACATGCCACGAGTCATTCCAAAGCTATCAAATCACGGTGTAACCTTACCATGCATATACCCGGGGGGTGACCCCACGTCACCCCGCTCCATATAAGTCTGCCAACATAACATAACCGTTGATCCTTACTTCAACCTTAGTCTGTAAACCTTAGAACCTAATTTCAACATCTGAAATTCAGTACAAGTCCCGAATCTCGTATCTACATACTGTATAAGTCTGAACAAGCTGTATCAAGCCATAACCATGATCCAAGATGTAATCACATGATATACCACCTTACTCAGATACTCATAGCAATAACTGTTGATCACCACAGATGCCTAAAAGACAATTTGGTACTGGTAGTAAACCTCATATCAAATAAAACCTCGTTCAAAACCTTCATACACTGCCAAGGATGAAAGAAACACGCAGAATCTATTAACCACTCCTCTGATCAATAAGCCAAGAATCTCACTCGTCCGACCAGGGCCATTGCCCACATTCTTAGCAGAAATATGGTATCATTCTTCCAAACATTCCTTATCCTAATACGATAGTGCAAATCTCAGGTCTAGAAACCTCATCTCAGCCAATACAAGAAGCCCAACCGACAAGTCTTACCAAAACCATATGGAGCCCCACACAACGTAGTTCTGTACACCAAATAAGTAATAATTCAGACATGGCAGATAATAGTAAGAAAGTCAAATAAGAAGGCTACTAAACAAGTTAAGCAGATGGGGTAATATTAACATCTTCCTATGAACTATTTTCAAACAAGTAAAAGCAAAATACACGAAATATGCATAAGGAGTTACATCTCATCCTAGTACCGTTGCGGCGCACAACTGATCCAATCATATCAATCCACATAGGGGTACACATCGAGCCATAATACTCAGACTCACTGATCACATGTGCATTAACATCAAGCACGATAGAGTGCACAAAATATAACTATGGGAAGATGATTAGGCACAAACAACAATGAGAAAGACAAGCACAACTATGGTGTAATAAGCAAGTCAACATCACGAGGGCCATCTCGCCCACAACGCCATAAGGCCTAAATGGAATTACAATAAACGTGAGAAAATCATGTACCCTTCACCACCCTTCATAGCATTAGAGAGAACCACATAACATAGACCAAGGCGCGAATAACATCCATTCCACCCGATGATATACATATGGTAATAGCTGCACAAAAGCAAGCAAATCCGATCCAATACAAAATACTTATTCTCATTAGGCTCACAAATAATCCCCAAACAAAATTATGATCATCCCCAAACAGGTAAATAACCTTCCAAACGTCCATAGCAACCTTTACATAAGACATACCATCAGTCATCCAATCCTCAATATTTTTTCACTATTCGCAATCAAGGAATAGTCTGCCAACAAGAACATCCAGTATCTGAACCTCCTGAATACCACAATCTCCATATTCAATCTCAACACCGCTATTCAAATGGCTGATACATCACTCCTACTCCATCATCTTACAGAAAATATATTACATCCTATGTTTTCGTACGTGAGACTACATTGTAAGTCAATTGATGTAAGCTCAGAAATGAGATCATCTTTGAAAGTACATGATGTAAGTTAATCATGTTATCATGGAGATTACAAATATTTAAAATCATGAATAACAAGTACCAAGAGGGTTGGAAGGATTAGAAGCTAAACAAACCGAAGAAAATAAATTTCGTTGAAAGTCGACAAGTTGGGAATGTTATAACATGTACTTTTGGGGTGAGACTAGGGTTCTTAACATGATAAGGAGGTTATGTTATGAGTTATTTTAGTTGTATAATAGTCGTGTATTATGTTTTGAAGTCAAGAGAGTTGTGGAACAGAAGTTGGCAAAGGTCATCACAAGTTACATTCATAAATGTGCTGAAAATTAGGTCAAATGTAGCGGAACTTTTCTCCCAATATACTTGGAATTATGATATTATCAACCTACTAAATTGAAGATCTACAGGTCTAGTTTCTAAAACATTAAATCATTTTTCGATACGACATTGGACCAGAGAGATACTCGCATTTTTGCGCGCCCGCGCAAGCAGCTCCTAATGTGACCCACTTAAGCGGTGGTAGACCTACTTCACTTTAAAAACGATTTGGACGCCTATTTTCTGCTCGATTTTGAGTCAACTTCGTCTCCAAACTCGTCATAACCCTATAAGTAGGTACCATAAGGTTTTGAAGGGGAATCCAAGTGATTACACCTTATTTCAACATCAAAAGTTAGTTGTTGTGAAGAATAATACCTCTCTGAGGTTGTGTTGTCATTGAAGATAGTTGTGGACTGTGTTTGGCCGAAATTGCAAGTTGTTTATACTGGTCAAGGTGAGTATAATAGCCTATTACATGTGTCTTGAAGTTGTTTGTATGTTAGTCGCATTATATGAGCAAGATACTACAAGAGGGGACTTGAAATAATGTGAGATATTATTGTTCTTAATGGACTGTTTTGAAAAGGTTTTTCCATGAAAACCTTGGAAAATGACTTTATTATGATGTTGTTATTATAAATATATTGTCTACATTTCAAACGTGTTGTTGGTACGGTGAATATGAAGAGAAAGGACAACATAACAATGGAAAGTTGTACTTGTTGTTGTTGTTGAATTGTTTAGCTGTTTGAGAGTGTATTAGGAGATGGATATGAGGTTAGAAGTCCTCCCATTGTACTTAATTTCATGTTGGATGTGCTGTTAAGTTAATGAATGAATGACTTTGGGATTAAAGTGTTCAAAAGGGATTCAATCCGAGCTTGTCGCTCGCCCTGTTAAATAGTAGTTTCGTGGGTGATATTTATGAATTTGTTGTTGTGTAGATTGATTTGTGTTGTGGTGCCGAAAGTATATAGTTGAGGGTTGTATGAGTTATTGTTGGTTTATGGACTTGGGAAAGTAATGAAAACCGAGGAGATGCTTCCCATTTTAATATAAAATAAGTTTGTTGTTTGATGTGCGATAATTGTATCTTTCATAGCTTAACGATGGCCTTATTATCGTTGTTGTAGATGAAAGTACAACGAGATGAGTTCAACGTGGTTATTAGAAAGATTGTGATTAGGTATGTTAAGGCTATCCCTTCTTCTCTTTTTGCATGATCCATAGGATACAAACGAAATGAGCAAACACAGAACTTTCACAAATTACTCTATTCTTAGAAGTACTAGGGGTGTCTATGTTCTTGATTCCCAATGTGTCCTATTATTATATCGTCTATTCATGGGTCTCATAAAATATGTAAGTTGATAAAGTTTATTTTATGATATTAATGGAAGGCATATTGAACTTATGACATTCCGATAGATCTTATCGACTTACTTACTTATGCATTGCATTCATTTATACATGTACATTGACCCATGACCATATGACATTATATACGTGTATATTATATGTATATGGGGTATGGAAAAAGGTTACGGCGTTATATACGCACCACCACCTGATCAACTGGTGTACGTTGATGATTTCTCCCATTGAGGCCGATATTGTCACGCCCCAAATTCGGGAAGCGCGACCGGTACTCAACCGAGTAAACTCGACTGAGCAAGCCTGTTAGATTTTATTCTACCCAAATTCATCCCTGAATAAAGAGGAGATGTACTCCGTTAATCAAATACTGAAAAGATTTCATTAACCGCTTCCATTTCATTCCCATTAACAACATCATTCAATATTTCCAAAATAGTACGAGTTTATAGATTTAATAAAAAACATGTTGCCAAATACCAATAGTTCTAATACAATTCCCAACATCAAATACCACCCACAACCTGTCTACGGAGCCTCTAAGTACAACTGAAGAGTTATATGGAAATGCCGGCAACAAGGTCCCGGCTATACCTCAACCACAAAGTACATGAGAAACAAAAGATACATGACCCCAAAATGAAGTGGGGCTCACCAAATCAGCTGAAAAGAGTGTACTGCTATCACTGATCAATGCCAGCTGCTGTAGAACCACCTGCATCCATTAAAGATGCAGCGCCCCCGGCAAAAGGGACGTTAGTACTGTCAAATAGTACTAGTATGTATAGCTAGAAATCCTCTTTAAAAATAGAATTCCCATATGATCTATACGTGAAACACATAATATAATGTAATTGAAACAACATTGTACAAGCAAGGACATCAAAAGTGGCACCTATTGTCTGCATTAATAATATGTCTCATTAGGTCGTCATTAGTGTTCACATATCATATTATACACTTATGCGTTTCATAGACCGTCCATGGTGTTTATTCATACCGTACATCTATACTTCTCATACACAATGCACCTATGCATTTCATAGACTGTCCACAAGATTTCATAACACAATATACCTATATGTTTCATAGACCGTCCACAGGATTTCATATCACAATATACCTATGTGTTTCATAGAC
>AWOL01S0008719.1:89052-116205 GCA_000715115.1 Nicotiana otophora
AATATTCCTATGCGTTTCATAGACCGTCCATAGGGTTTCATAACACAATATTCATATGTGTTTCATAGACCGTCCATAGGGTTTCATAACACAATATTCCTATGTGTTTCATAGACCGTCCATTGGGTTTTATAACACAATATTCATATGCATTTTATAGACCGTCCATAGGGTTTCATAACATAATATTCCTATGCATTTCATAGACCGTTCATAGCATTTCATATACAATGCACCTATGCGTTTCATAGACCGTCCATAGGGTTTCATAACATAATATTCCTATGCATTTCATAGACCGTTCATAGCATTTCATATACAATGCACCTATGCGTTTCATAGACCGTCCATAGGGTCACTGGGACACTTCATGTTCATGCTCATTATGGAGAAACATCGCTCATTACAATAGCACATGTATGGTGAATCAATAAACCAATTTCAGTGGCACATGGCCCGAATTCATTTTCATAAGATTTATCATCATTTGGCATAGGACATCTCTCTTCCACCTCATATATACCCTCCTGTCAACTTATAGTCATTAGCTATGTTTATGATTCTTGGGGACTTAACATCGAAGTCATTTACATTAATTATTTTAGTAGCATACACACTATGATATAAACCATAGGGACATACAACACCTCATAATTCTCATTTTGGCAAACGGCGACATTTCATGTTCATACCATCACTTACTTGTACTTGCCATAGGTGATCATAGGACATCAAGAACATTTAAAATATTTAGGAACACTATAGCCTCTCCTCATGAGGGCGTAAGAGCTTATAACACATTGGAAACATAAGTACAAATACATTCGTCTCATAACCTTTCCCACCATATATCACTTCATAATTACTTTTAACTACTTATAACATCATTATTTCATTGGCTCTATCGGCCATACATATTATTCTTTATTCGTGGCACTGTGGCCGTATATCATATTCTACACTTTCATTTCCTTACTTTCAAGGATTATCATCATATAGAATACTCTTGAAATACCTTTCCCCAAAAAGGGCAATACACAATTTCAACTCATGAATATGTAAGAACTCAAAACATATTGGAAATACCTACCAAGCATAGCATTAGTTAGAACAACTATATTTGGATATGACTTGAGTACATGAGCTTTTGGATAATTCTATTTTCGGAGTCAATTTGGAATAGTTGAATCAAGACTCATTTCTTAACCTTTCTCACATTATTTCATTTCATTGGCACCATTGGCCAGAAGTATAACTTTTATTCTTGGTACGGTGGCCACACTTTATATCCCCAACTCTCTTCTTTTACTTTCACGCATCTTTATAGATTATCAACAACAAAACATCTCTAATCACGACTTTCATTATGCACATGAGTAATTAAGAGTCTTAAGCACGTCGAGACTTCTTACACAATTTGGCTTAATAGCCTTCATTCGAAACACGACTTGAAGTCATAACATCTTAACACACATCCCATACTTGAACACATTCTCGTATGATATCATAATATGACAAGAGCGTTCGGAACACATTTTGAACATATACCTTTCGACACAAAGCTTATCCGGAATAGTCAATTTATAATTAATAACTCGGGACTTACAAAAACATCATAGGATTCAATTCAAGGAAAGAAGTTTAGCCAACATACCACGCTTTGAGCTTTTCTTAAATTACTACAGCGTTTCGAAAATTCTAGCAATCCCAATCTATTTGAGACATAACAAAATTGAACACAAATTAGGGAGATATTCATGGTTTCAGCTCATTTGAGCATTTTATCAAACACTAGGTGTGCCAATTCGGCTACAAGGTTCTTCTACAAGATTTCCTTCATTCCACAACCCAATCTTTACTTATTTTAGCTCAACAATTTTCCCACAAATCTTATTGGTACAAGTATGCATAATTAACACTCTTACACCTAAAAATCATACCCCAAATCACCCATCTTTTACCCCAAACTCGAAATTGAATACTAGGGGTTTGCATATTACCTCTTCAGTGAAGATCTTGTGAGATTTCCTTGTTGGATTGCAAGGCTTGAACAAGATCTTGATGAACAAAATACTTCATCTACTTTCTCTCTCTAGAACACTCTCACTTCTCTCTAAAATATCAGGTTTTAGGTCAAAAATGACTTAACCCCTCTCTCTACCCGGCCTTGGGGGTATTAAATGAGCTCCTACGTGTGCGTCCGTGCACCTGGTCAAGTCGCCACGCATCTAGCCGCGCACCTGAGGCAGAAACTCTCAAATATGCGCGGTCGCGCATCTAGGAGTACATATGACACAGGTCCAGTAAAATGGCCATAACGTTCTGTAGAAATATCCAAATGACAAACGGTTTGATGCATTGGAAACTACACGCAAAGGGATTTAATTTGATAGTAGATCACCACCTAAGTCATTATATTGAGGGAGTTCTATTCATTTGAAATTGAGTCTTGTGCCAATTGAAACATCCTTTACACTTAATGTGTCCAACTTGTTCTACACAAGTTCTTGCCATTCCCAAAACTCCTTAGTATGTTCTAACACACCTTAAACATACATTATAAATTCAAAATTATGTAGCTCTATCCCATAGGTCTCCTTTAATAATCAAATATGGTATTCCCAAACATCGTTGGCGCACTTTAAAACTTAAATCATTAGAAATTTGTTTTGGGGCCTTACAGATATGATATGATGTGATGCCCTCAGAGGCTTGAGAATGTTATGTACGGATATACCTATGCATAATATGACATTTATATGCATATAAATGACTCTATAAAGGTTTCTTGATTCACTGAGCTATTCAGACTTACAGTTGGAGTCTTTTACTCCATGTTTCTTTCTTGTCTTTTATATATTGCTTTTCATGCCTTACACACTCGGTACTTTATTTGTACTGACATCCCTTTTTCTTGGGGATGATGTGTTTCATGCCCTCAGGTCCAGACAGGACAATCTTCCTAGTAGGGTATCAGCTCAGCGGAAGGTGTTGGCGCACTTCACTTGCTTCGGAGTTGCCTATTTGGTCAGTATGCTTTGGACATATATTGATTGGTATTGCGGGGCCCTGTACCGACCTTTATGATGTCTATGTACTCTTAGAGGCTTGTAGATAGATGTCATGTATATGGATACTTGTATGGCTTTGTCAGCCTATGTTTTGAGTGTACTAATGATCATGTTGGCCTTATAGGTCCGTATGTCGCATGTATAAGTTTGTATATCATGCTGGGTCGTCCTTTATCGAGTATTCCCTTATATTTTATTCTGGTTATCTCATGACAGCCTTTCTGGATCATTTACCCATGATAGTATGATAATAAAGATATGTTACATTTATACTCGGTTGAGTAAGGCACCGGGTGCCCGTCGCGGCCCTTCGGTTTGGGTCGTGACAAACTTGGTATGAGAGCAGTTCTGTCCTAGGGAGTCTACAAGTCATGTCTATTATAGTCTCTTTTATGGGTGTGTTGTGCACCACAATTATAAGCAGGAGGCTACAGGGCATTTAGGACTGTCACTCTTTCTTCTTACTCTAGATCATGTGGTAGAGCCCAGTTGTAGAAATTCAAACTCCTAAACTCTATTTTATTTGTAATACAATGATACCTATATCCAGAAAGATAGTTGGTAAGAGATTGAATATGGTTGTGGAAGAGCTAAGTCAGAGGAACTCGATTTTGCATCACGCTTATGATGAGTAAATGTGAGGTCTTCAACAGATCATGTGTGTACTAAGACGTGTAAGCTTCTTGATAAGTATCCCTAAGGTAAGAATATCTATCCACCCATATGGTAAAAAAATTTAGAGAATTAGAAGGTGGATAAAAGTTTAGCAAGTAAAAGAAGCAAGGTGAAGAAGGGTAACGGGTATCCAGTTAGTGAAAATTATCAGTATTTACAATTCAGGCAGAGAAATATAAACATTCTGAGTTACTTTCAACAGTAACAGAGATATATACAATTGGCCACACCCATCTCACTTATGCCCTATGAGACATAACATATATAGTTTAAGAGAAGGATGAGATATCAGGATCCATCTAGGGTTAGAGTAACCCAAAATGGTGGATGGATTGTTAGCATTAGCTGACATTTCTGAAGGATATTGCAAATGTGATAGTAGTTCTCCTTGTGAGACACCCAGGTAGTGCACTATAGAATAAGTATAATTAGATATGAATACTAGAATGTTCAAAAAATTCAGAAGACAGGCACTGGAATCCTAGAAGGGATAAATATTTAACTTAGTATGGCTTTCGTACCTAATAAAGAGAGAACGTTAGGCAACCCGAAGTGCTAGTGGATGGAGCAAAAGGAACTAAAAGCGAAAGAATATTTTGTTGAAGTTTTTAGAATAAGGTGATAGACAGAAATATTAGCAGTAGAATAAGAAGAAAGTAAATGAAGCATTATGAGTAAGATGTGATAAATGAGTGATAACGATAAATCAAAATATGACAGGATGATAAAGTCTATAGTCAAGTGAAGGGAAAGACAAGAGGAGATAGTCCTTGAAAAAATAAAAGAGTATATGCCATAAAGTCATATCCTTAGTTTGAGAAATGAGTTGGTGACTCCAATATGATTACCAGAAGGCTAAATAAGACCCCCTGAGTAATAGATTAGTATGGTCTAGTAAACAAGATAAAATTAAAATTAGGGAGTAAAGAATTTGATAATAGTTTGATAATAGTTGACATCGTGAGAATTTCAGAGATTGCGTTTCGGCAATAATAGAATGGACAACAAAAGAATAACCTTTAAAGGTCACTCAGGAAGACAACACTAAAAGCAAGCACCATGAGTAAAGTTAAGCTTAAGGGACTAAGTGTTCCAATTACACTAGGTGTCACTCTCATGCGTAAGAAATTCAGTTATCCTTGGTATAGAAGGGTTACCGCAAGGCGAGTAAGGGTTATTGAAAATATGGAAAGACGCCGAAGATGAAGAGGTAAAACATCTGCATGTAAAACTTTTGAGCATTTAATGCTAGTACTCTCCTAAAGAGGGGAAGATGGTATGATATGATACTAAGTCGGAGTTAAGACGTTCAACTAACTATGGAATGGTAAGGAAGAATGCTATAAAAAGGCGAAAGGGATGAGGTTGCATTTATTCAATCCTACAGATATGTTACTACTCCAGAACATTATGCAACAATGACGTCGGGAGATGCCGTAAGGGTTCACATACAAGATGTTATTGATAAATAAGTATGAATGAACACTTGATACATAAGGAGCCAATGCGAGAGGTAAGTTAAGATAAAAGAAATAACCCAAGAGAGATTACGCTGAATATAGATATGAGAATGGACCAACGAGTAGTTAGTAGTTGATTCAGGAAGACTCTAGTTATGGCTAGACAAGAGGATATAGATAAATCAACAAATCATGCAAGACTAACGTAGTGAACTCCAATATATTGAATTCAGTCTCGCAGATATGACATCGTAATCCTTGAGAAATATTCAGATAGGAGTAGGGTAGTTAAAGATATTGTATGAGTGTTATGGAAATAAAAGAGAGTGCCACTGGGAAGACAGTCAAAAAATTCAGCATAGAAGCAACCTTACGAGCACAAGGGCACAGAGGTAAGTAACTAGGGATAATTATAGGCGAGCAAGAACATCAAAAATGCTATAGGGTATATGATGTAATAAGCTCGCAGCTTTACAAGAGTCAGAGGGTCTTCCCTAAGTACTACAACGAAAGACCAGCTGAGGAAATAAGGAAAAAGGCTTTAACCTAAGAATAGTAACTTGAAGAAAAAATGGTCTTGTAACAACAGTCTCACTACAACATTGGATGCATTCCATAAGAAAGGGGCACCTATCGTGACTAATGAACGGGAGGTCAAAAGTGATATTTGAGATCATATGAGTTACAGGAATTCCATTATTCGTGGGCACTAAGATAAGCCAAGTATCCATGCAGCAAGTGGAAGGATGACTAGGAAAAGTAATTTCGTACATTTAAAGACAACCGAGAAGTCACAAAAGGAAATCTATGGTGCTAGCAAGTTAAAAGAGGGTTGCGAGTAGTATAAATAGATATGTGTAGGTCACAAGATAAAGTATGGTAGAGCGACAAGGTTTTAGGTAGATAGGAGTAAGGATAAGAAAAGGTGAGTGAGAAGGTGACAAGAATAGGTAAGGCTTCGGAATTAAGCCCATCAAAACAAGGGAGCTGATGATTTCCGTAAGTTATAGAAAGTTCAGTATAGCCTGAATGAACTCAAAGGAGTCTAAGACTAGGAGCATTTAAAAGAGATGGAATGATGCCCTGGTAGTAGAATAAGAGGGTAATTGTGATAGATAAGAGGATGACATTTAGGCCTTTGATTGAGTAATGATTTAAATGAAAAGGGATTTCATAAATTGAACGGGATAAGAATAAACCCTATAAGATGAATCACGTTGGGATAGTATGAAATACAATTATTGAAGTATAGTATCATCCCTAGGTGGATCAGGCAAATCACTTCAGATGTTCCGTGATGAGACGTGAGCCCTAGTGACAATGTTTTACGTAAGAGGTCTCACGCTATCAGTGGTAAATTATATGTCAACATTAAGATGAATCAGCAATAGATGGATAGAAGTTACAAAGTATGAGATGAGATTAAGCAGTCATTCTCAAGATGAATAGTAATGAGGAAGCATTAAAGAACTTAGATTTATACATATAGGATAAGCAACGAGAGAGTAACCTGGAGTTGGGTAGCAGACCTCGGTAATAATAAACCAAAGTAAGTGTTATGGTATAGTATGACCTAACTAGATGCAGTAAAGCCATAAGTATAGATAACCGAGGGTATGATACAAAATATAGCAATAGTCGTAAGTTCAACAAAGTACCGAGTGAAGAATTTTAGTACACCTATAGATGCCCAGAGGGATAGCTTGTCATAAGTATGTATATGTTCAGTAAGTGAGGCCTAGAGATTGGCTAAAAGCTAGAGGAAAAATGAGAG
Source organism: Nicotiana otophora (assembly GCA_000715115.1). Classification (NCBI taxonomy): domain Eukaryota; kingdom Viridiplantae; phylum Streptophyta; class Magnoliopsida; order Solanales; family Solanaceae; genus Nicotiana; species Nicotiana otophora. The sequence continues at coordinate 96,033 of AWOL01S0008719.1, forward strand.
AAGAGTCGCATAGGCGCACATACAAGGTCAGATTCGTACAGACTACATAATAGAAGGTAGCAATAGTTACGAGATTGGAAGAATTTCGACCACATGTCGTGGTGTGAGAAAGAGGACTAAAGGGGGGAATACCCCTGGTCTTTGGATTTATTCATAAAATAGTTGCCTAAAGAGCAAGGACAATATTAAAGTATTCATAAGATCTATAGGTTATGAGACTGATAAGCGCACCAGTCAATATTCGAGGACGAATGTTTCAAGGGGGGAATGATGTTACATTCCATATTTTCGTACGTGAGAGTACATCGTAAGTCAATTGATGTAAGCTCAAAAATGAGAACATCTTTGAAAGAACATGAAGTAAGTTTCACCTCCCAAAACTGAGGAGCGCGACCGACGCTCAACCGAGAGAACCCGGCCGAGCAAGCTTGTTAGATTACCTTCTACCCAAATTCATCCGTGAATAAAGAGGAGATGTACTCCATTAATCAACACTGAAAAGATTTCATTAATAACTCTCATTTCATTCCCATTAACAGCTTTATTCATAATTTTCAAAATATTACACGTTTATAGAATTAATGAAAAACATGATTTCCAAATACCAACATTTCTAGTTCAATTCCCAACATCAACCACAACCCACAACCTTTCTACGGAGCCTCTAAGTACAATAGAAGAGTAATATGGAAATGCCAACAACAAGGCCGCGGCTATACCTCAAAACACAGTACATGAGAAACAAAAGATACATGACCCCGAAATGAAGTGGGGCTCACCAAATCAGATGAAAAGACTGTACTGCTATCACTGATCAATGTCGCCTGTTATAGAACCACCTACATCCATTAAAGATGCAGCGCCCCCGACAAAAGGGACGTTCGTACTGTTGAATAGCACTAGTATGTATAGCTAAAAGTCCTCTTTCAAAATAGAATGCCCATATAAAAAAAATCAACACATAGCAATAGCAAGTCACAATAAAAAATATCCAAATGTCCAGTTAAAACATAATAATTTTCAAAATACGAACTTCATATACAAATTTGGTTGGGAGATCATTAGCACTGATATTCTACCGTCTTTGTTAGCACGGAGTCCGATCACGCCCGATCGGCTAGTCCATCTCCCCACGGACAATGTGGTTTGACAGGTAATGCAAAAGAAAGTTGTTACCAATAGTAGTAGCACCATGTGCGCAACATGGAGTACGATCTCCACCCGATCAGCTAGGTCGTCTTCCCACATATGCCGTGTGGGTTGACATTTCCATTCCACAATTATTACCAGTTCATCCCAATTAAGAGGAATAATATCACAATTTCATCCCAAATAAGGGGAATAACCACAATCCACCCCTACACCGGCACATGTAGTTTCAGGTGTGGGCCTTATGACCCACCCTTCCTCGGTTTTACTAATGATGCTCCCAAAAACATTTTATTTTTGATTTGCACATAGAGGTAAGATAATTGCAATTGTACTCACCTCAATATCTTTCACATTGTATAAATTCTCATTAGTATTTCCAGTCATTCATAACGATAATATTTCCTTGGCTCATTTGGTCATTCACAAGATTCATTATTCCTGCCACGATTGCCGTATTTCATATTCCACACGTTTACCTCTTTCAATTTCAAAGATCACCATCAATATCAACATATAGAAAATTTCAGAAATCATATACTTCAAATACATTTGAAATAGGAACTTCAAACACAAATGGTTTCTTCCCAAAGAATGAGGCATACCAACCAACAGTAGAAACACACATGAAAAATCATAAACAATTAATACACCATTTACTCTTGCAATACTCTTCCCCAAAAAGGACAATACACAATTTCAACACATGAGTATATAGAACTCGAATCACACTAGATATACTCACAAAGCATAGCATTAGTTAAAGCAGCCACTAATGGAATGAATTGAGTACAAAATCTCTTAGGCAAATTCTATTTTCCAAATCACTTTTAACACCGTTGAGTCGAGGCTCATTTCATATTCTTTATCGCATTCTCTCAAATTATTTGCACTACTAGCCACAATCATAACTTAAAGTCTTGGCACGTTGGCCACACTCTATTTCTTCAATCTACTTATTTCATTTTCAAGCATCTTTAAGGATTATCAACAACAAGACACTTCCAATCAAGTCTTTAGGTACACATATGAGCAATTATGAGTCTTAAGCATATCGAGTTTTTCTCACCCAATTGGTATACTAGTTCTCATTTAAAACACGACTTAAAGCCACAACATTTTAATACGCAAACCATACTTTGAACATCTATCTTTTGACATAAGGCTCATTCAGAATAAACAAGTTTATACGGAATAACCCAGAATATAGAAGTTAGGAATCTTGAGCCAATCATACTTGATCTTACCGAAATATTATGGAATTCGATACTAAGAGAGAAAGTTTATCCAACATACCTTGATGGATCTCTTTAGCGATATTAAAACCACCAACTACTCTTACAACTTCAATCTACATCAACATAATTCAATTGGACCAATATTAGTAAATATTTCCAAGTTTTTGGTCGTTTTGACATTTTATCAAACACCTAGTAAGCATGAATCCCTACATCTCTTAACCATAGAATTAGTTCATCCAACTACTACCATTTACCAATAATTTATCCCACCATCATTCGCAAACAATTCTTAACTTCCAACATCACATACATGACCATCCATCCACATCCAACCAACAAAATTCCATCAAATAATCATATTTCCAGCTCTACAATTGTTATGTATTTAAATTGGGAACTTATGGCTTCCAATAACCATACCCTAAGTTATAACACATATTCCATACATAAATAATCCCCATATATTAGTTAGAGATGGTAGACATACCTCTTGTAGTGAGACTCATGAAAATCCCAACTTGTAGTGTTCTTGACCAATTTGGGGATTTAAATGGAAATCTATGGATCTTCAAGATTAATCCTTGTTAATACAAGTATTTAGGATCAGTAATCAACTCAAAATTACTCCAAAACCATTACCTTGGTTCATAGGAGGGAGGTATTGGACGGATTCCCCTTGATATACAAGCTCTAGCTCAAAGAAATGACTTATATCTCTCTCTACCCGGTCTTGGGGGTATTTAATAGGTTCCTACGTGCGCGGCCATGGATTTGGCCGCGCACCTAAGGCAGAAACTCTCAAATATGCACGGCCACGGCCGCGCATCTGGCCGCACATATGACACATGTCCAGTAAATTGGCCATAACGTTCTGTATACATATCAAAATGACAAACGGTTTGATGCGTTGGAACCTAGATTCAAAAGGCTTTAATTTAATAGGTAGATCACCACCTAAGTCATTATATTGAGGGAGTAATATTCATTTGAAGTTGGGTCTTGTGCCAATTGAAACATCCTTTCCACTTAATGTGTCCAACTTATTCCACACAAGTTCTTGCCATTCCCAAAACTCCTTAGTATGTTCCAACACACCTTAAACATACATTATCAATTCAAAATTATGTAGCTCTATCCCATAGGTATCCTTTAATAATCAAATACGTTATTCCCAAATACCATTGGCGGACTTTAAAAACTTAAATCATTAGGAATTTTTTACAGAGCCTTACATTCTCCCCCACTTAGGATCATTTGTCCTCGAATGAGGAGTAGAGTCCGTCCCAAAATACTTAACATAATTCGACTCTTCTTTCAAACATTTCAATCCCCTAAATTTGACTAACTCCAAAACTTTTTAGAAATTTCGGCAGAGTCTCCCCTGTAATTGGGCCTAACCACCTGCTAGAAAATAACCAAAATCACCCTAACAACATATCCATAACTCAGCAAAGCATCACAGTATATTTCAACAACACTGATCTCAACATTAAGGGCATTACATTAATAGAAGTGGTATCTAGACATGAGTTGCACATATGTAAATCATAACATATAACAAGTACCCTTTTAAATCACAACCATTTGGTTCTACAAGCATGTGAGAATACTTCCTTTACTTTGACAGAGGCAGATCTTTATTTCCGTACTTATCTAACAGGGATGACAACTAGGTACCTCTTATAAGCAAATTGCCCATTAACTTCACCTTCAATAGTTTCCAACGGAACGATAGGCAAAGGATTTCCAACAACCTTCTGGAACCTAGTTACATGATGCATCAGGTGCATGGAGGACAACAATGGGAAAACACCATACTCATAGTTTGACCTATTTTCTTCAATATTCCATAAGGCCTAATATGACTACACATACTTTACCTTCCTTAACAATTCACCCAATATATTCATAGAGAAAATCTTGAGAATAACGCGTTCACTTTCTTCAACTCTAAATCACTACGCCGAATACCCAAACTAAACCCTTTGGCGACCTCCAACAATTACTCTAAGATGTGCTAGCTTTAATATTACCATAAAACTTGCTATCCAATATGTTTGTTCATTGGATGTCGCTTCTTCTTTGACATGTTTGAATCTTCAACCCCCACAGGTTACTATAAATAGGAACAACGAGGTCCGAGATTGGGCTGGAATTTTTCAAAAATCCATCAATGTGCTGAGCAGGACAGTTCAGGAGGTTATATACTAAGAGACATGAAGGTTACTACCAATAGTGCTGACATGGATAATTATTATGATGACATCATTGATTGACAAATGAGGCATAGAGTTGCCTAGTATGCATTGATAATATGGGGACCATGTTCATGATTCTGAGATTTAAAAGAAATGAGTCATGAAAAGGACAATAACAATTGTTTCATTTCATATGTGCCTTGTTCGGCAATAGTAGACTTCAAAGTGAGATAGCCAAGTATGTGACACTAATCGCCTCTTGGAATGCCGGAAAAATCTGTTTAACTCGAAATGAGAATATTCTAACACTGTAAATGTGATATGGGCTTCAAGATACATGAAGTTGCATTACGCTCTTAACAATATTTGACACAACAAATCTATGCCACAAACCCAATGAGGATGAAAAAGAAGTTGAACATTTGTGAGATTATTATCGTTCTGACAGCTTAACCCCTTTCCGATAGTTGATCCTATAAAAGAGAACTAGAGATGCGACAAACTTGTATTTCAAATCAATATACTCATGATATGTGCCAAAATCTGGAAGCATCTAATTTCAACCTTTCACGAGTGAAACAACATAGCTAGGACATCTAAATATTTGGGATGAAATCATGTATTGGTTAGAGAAAATGAACACTTTTCTATGAGATAGACATGTTTTTGCCATAATAACTATCAAGTTGCAATACAAGGCCACTTCATGGGCAACTACAATACTAGGAACAAAGTTATTTATTCACTGAGGCATGATCTAGGTGGACATGAAAGTCATACTAAGATGGGCGAACAAAAAGATCTTTCCGCGACGGATTTGTGAAAATCTCAAATTTCCTAGAAACTTTATGTAGAGAAGTGACCCCTTTCAATTTACATGTACACATGTGATAGGTGTTGAGATATGATCTCATGTTACTAGACAGTGGAAAGGTTCCATGATATTACTCACAAAGGAGTAAAATGATTGTTCCAATCATAGGAGCCACATACACCGGAGAGAAAAAGAGTGTTTCAAGAAGGATCTCAACGCTAGGCTGCTTGACAATGGATTTGATACCACATAGGTAAAATTTATGATGGTGCATGCATAGGCACAAGTGAGGATATGTTATCCATTCGATTCAAAAGGTTCTGTAAGAAATTCATTAGGTATAGTTTCTTGTTGAGAATTTAGGAAATCAAGTGGGAAGTATTACTCCTAGAGTTATAACTCAATTCAATGACATAATTGTATAGCTCAATTCCACAAGAGGTTGTAAATAAAAGAATTAGTGATAGAGTGGATTCACGAATATTGCGTCTCGTTCAAAGAGTAGATACAGAGAACGACTCATAAAGTTGTTCCGTTTCTATTCCAACTTCCATAGTAACATAAGGAGTGACATATGACAAAGTAGAACCGGGATCAATAAGAGCATACACATCATGAGATTGGACAGTCAATATACCTGTAACCACATCTGGAGAAGCCTCAAACTTTTGACGCCTCCTCATAGCATAAAACCTGTTGGGCCCTCCCGAGCTCTGAATACCACCCCTAGCTGCTCCACGCCCTGCGAGCGGTATAGTGCCTCTAGCTGGGGGAGGCGTTGTGGATGTAGTAGCTACAAAACTGGATGGTTTTGTCACACCCCCGCCCATGCTCTAGCGAGACGAATGACAATCTCTCTGAATGTGACCCCTCATACCATACTTGTAACATACATAGGTACTATAGTGACATACTCCCGGATGACATCTCCCATACTTCACACAATGGGGATGAGGTCTGCTAAACTCACTCATCCTACTGACCTGATAATTACCCTTTTTGCATACATTATAAGCATCCCCCTTATCCTTCCTCCAAGCTTCCAATGCGGGAGTAACAATTCCAGCACCGGATTACTGTGTGGGCCTTTGGAATTGCCCAAAGCTACCACCTATAACGTGCTGCTGAGCATACTCACAACACAATGCCAAATGTTCCTTCGCGCATGTCGGACAGAACGTGATGGGTGCACCCAACCTAGGGCATTTGTTCTTCTTGTTCCCCCCTTCCACAGCCATAATAAATTTCAAGGGTCATCCAACATGTTCCAAAGTGTCGCTTGCTGCAGATCATACAACCTGGTTCATTAGCACCAACAACCCTCTTTCATTTCTTAAATTCTCTCACCACGCGATCCGGTGGTGCGGTGACATTGGTAGGAACAAGGACACTTCCTTTAGAAACAAGTTCTTCCAATCCCTCCACAGCTCGATGCATTATCCCAACAAACTCTTGTGTAATCTCCCCCAGATTCAATGGCACAGTCATTCCCTGCTCACTGTTTCAAACTTGTGGATTACTCATCTGAAAGAAAATGAGACATAATGAGGAAATTAGATCCCTACCTTGGGCTCTATCTCACGATCTTGGAATATCAAAGAAGTGAGAAATTCCTAAATGTCCGAGTAGCCTCCTCATTATAGATGTGATCCACAACACACCGATAAGAAGGACTCTACTAGACACGGCTCTGAGACATCCTAGGACACTTTAAAACCTTAGGCTCTGATACCAAGTTTGTCAAGCCCCAAAATCGAGGAGCGCGGTCGGCGCTCAACCGAGAGAACCCGGTCGAGCAAGCCTGTTAGATTACCTTCTACCCAAACTCATCCATGAATAAAGAGGAGATGTACTCCATTAATCAATACTAAAAAGATTTCATTAATAACTCTCATTTCATTCCCACTAGCAGCTTCATTCATAATTTCCAAAATATTACGAGTTTATAGAATTAATGAAAAACATGATTTCCAAATACCAACATTTCTAGTTCAATTCCCAACATCAACCACAACCCACAACCTGTCTACAGAGCCTTTAAGTACAATAGAAGAGTAATATGAAAATGCCAGCAACAAGGCCCCGGCTATACCTCAAAACGCAGTACATGAGAAACAAAAGATACATGACCCCGAAATGAAGTAGGGCTCACCAAATCAGCTGAAAAGAGTATACTGCTATCACTGATCAATGTCGTCTATTGTAGAACCACCTGCATCCATTAAAGATGCAGCGCCTCCGGCAAAAGGGACGTTAGTACTGTCGAATAACACTAGTATATATAGGAAAAAGTCCTCTTTCAAAATAGAATGCCCATATAAAAAAAGGCAACACATAGAAATAGCAAGTCACAATCAACAATATCCAAATGTCCAGTTAAAACATAATAATTTTAAAAATACGAACTTCATATACAAATTTGGTTGGGAGATCATTAGCACCGATATTCCACCGTCTTTGTTAGAACGAAGTCCGATCATGCCCGATCTGCTAGGCCATCTCCCCACGGACAATGTGGTTTGACAGGTGATGCGAAAGAAAGTTGTTACCAAGAGTAGTACCATCATGTGCGCAACATGGAGTCCGATCTCCACTCGATCAGCTAGGCCATTTTCCCACATATGTCGTGTGGGTTGTCTTTTCCATTCCACAATTATTACCAGTTCATCCCAATTAAGAGGAATAATATCATAATTTCATCCCAAATAAGGGGAATAACCACAATCCACCCCTACACCGGCACATGTAGTTTCAGGTGTGGGCCTTATGACCCTCCCTTCCTCGGGTTTACTAATGATGCTCCCAAAAATATTTTATTTTTGATTTGCACACAGAAGTAAGATAATTACAATTGTACTCAGCTCAACATCTTTCACATTGTATAAATTCTCATTAGTATTTCCAGTCATTCATAACCATAGTATTTCCTTGTCTCATTTGGCCATTCACAAGATTCTTTATTCCTGGCACGATGGCCGTATTTCATATTCCACACTTTCACCTCTTTCAATTTCAAAGATCACCATCAATATCAACATATAGACAATTTCAGAATTCATATAATTCAAATCCATTTAAAATGGGAACTTCAAACACAAATGGTTTCTTCCCAAAGAATGAGGCATGCCAACCAACAGTAGAAACACACATGAAAAACCATAAACAATCAATACACCATTTACTCTTGCAATACTCTTTCCCAAAAAGGACAATACACAATTTCAACACACGAGTATATAGAACTCGAATCACACTGGATATACTCACAAAGCATAGCATTAGTAAAAGCAGCCACTAATGGGCATGAATTAAGTACAAAAGCTCTTAGGCAAATTCTATTTTCCAAATAACTTTTAACACCATTGAGTCGAGGCTCATTTCGTATTCTTTATCGCATTCTCTCAAATCATTTGCACTACTAGCCATAATCATAACTTAAATTATTGGCACGTTGGCCACACTCTCTTTCTTCAATCCGCTTATTTCATTTTCAAGCATCTTTAAAGATTATCAACAACAAGATACTTCCAATCAAGTCTTTAGGTACACATATGAGCAATTATGAGTCTTAAGCATATCGAGTTTTTCTCACCCAATTGGAATACTACTTCAAATCTATTTGAAATGGGAACTTCAAACACAAATGGTTTCTTCCCAAAGAATGAGGCATACCAACCAACAGTAGAAACACACATGAAAAACCATAAACAATCAATACACCATTTACTCTTGCAATACTCTTCCCCAAAAAGAACAATGCACAATTTCAACACATGAGTATATAGAACTCGAATCACACTGGATATACTCACAAAGCATAGCATTAGTTAAAGCAGCCACTAATGAGCATGAATTGAGTACAAAAGCTCTTAGGCAAATTTTATTTTCCAAATCACTTTTAACACTATTGAGTCGAGGCTCATTTCATATTCTTTATCGTATTCTCTCAAATCATTTGCACTACTAGCCACAATCATAACTTAAATTCTTGGCACGTTGGCCATACTCTATTTCATCAATCCGCTTATTTCATTTTCAAGCATCTTTAAAGATTATCAACAACAAGACACTTCCAATCAAGTCTTTAGGTACACATATGAGCAATTATGAGTCTTAAGCATATCGAGTTTTTCTCACCCAATTGGTATACTAGTTCTCATTTAAAACATGACTTAAAGCCACAACATTTTAATACGCAAACCATACTTTGAACATCTATCTTTCGACATAAGGCTCATTCGAAATAAACAAGTTTATAGGGAATAACCCGGAATATAGAAGTTAGGAATCTTGAGCCAATCATACTTGATCTTACGGAAACATTATGGAATTCGATTCTAAGAGAGAAAGTTTATCCAACATACCTTGATGGAGCTCTTTAGCGATATTAAAACCACCAACTACTCTTACAACTTCAATATACATCAACATAATTCAATTGAACCAATATTAGTAAATATTTCCAGGTTTTTGGTCGTTTTGGCATTTTATCAAACACCTAGTAGGCATGAATCCCTACATCTCTTAACCATAGAATTAGTTCAACCAACTACTACCATTTACCAATAATGTATCCCACCATCATTCTTAAACAATTCTTAACTTCCAACATCACATACATAACCATCCATCCACATCCAACCAACAAAATTCCATCAAATAATCACCTTTTCATCTCTACAATGGTTATGTATTTAAATTGGGAACTTATGGCTTCCAATCACCATACCCTAAGTTATAACACATATTCCCATACATAAATAATCCCTATATATTAGTTAGAGATGGTAGACATACCTCTTGTAGTGATACTCATAAAAATCCCAACTTGTAGTTTTCTTGACCAATTTGGGGATTTAAATGGAAATATATGGACTTCAAGATTAATCCTTGTTAATACAAGTGTTTAGGAGTAGTAATCAATTCAAAATTACTCCAAAAACATTACCTTGGTTAATGGGAGGGAAGTGTTGGGAAGATTCCCCTTGATATACAAGCCCTAGCTCAAAGAAATGACTTATATCTCTCTCTACCCGGTCATGGGGGTATTTAATGGGTTCCTATGCCGCACACCTGAGGCAGAAACTCTCAAATATGCACGGCCGCGCATTGGCCGCGCATATGACACATGTCCAGTCAAATAGCCATAACTTTCTATATACATATCCAAATGATAAACGGTTTAATGTGTTGGAAACTAGATTCAAAGGGATTTAATTGGATAGGTAGATCACCACCTAAGTAATTATATGGAGTGAGTTCTATTCATTTGAAGTTGGATCTTGTGCCAATTGAAACTTCCTTTCCACTTAATGTGTCCAACTTATTCCGCACAAGTTCTTGTCATTCCCAAAACTCCTTAGTATGTTCCAACACACCTTAAACATACATTATAAATTCAAAATTATATAGCTTTATCCCATAGGTCTCCTTTAATACTCAAATACGTTATTCCCAAATACCGTTGGCGCACTTTAAAAACTTAAATCATTAGGAAATTTTTACGTGGCCTTACAGCAAGTTAATCATGTTACCATGGAGATTACAAATATTTAAGATTATGAATAAAAAGTACCAAGAGGATTGGAAGGCTTAGAAGCTAAACGAATTGGAGAAAAAATATTTGTCGAAAGTCGACAAGTTGGGAATGTTATAACATGTGCTTTTGGGGTGAGACTAGGGTACTTAAAATGATAAGGAGGTTATGTTATGAGTTATTGTAGTCGTATGATAGTCGTGTATTGTGTTTTGGAGTCAAGCGAGCTGTGAAACAGAAGTTGGCAAAGGTCATCACAAGTTACATTCATAAATGTGCTGCAAATTAGGTCAAATGTAGCAAAGCATTTCTCCAAATATACTTGGAATTACGATATGATCAACCTATAAAATTGAAGACCTACGAGTCTAATTTCTAAAACATTAACCCATTTGTCGATTTGACATTGGAGCAGAGAGATATTTGTATATTTACGAGATTGCGCAAGCAGCTTCCAATGGGACCCACTTAGGCAGTGATCGACCTACTTCACTTTAAAAACGATTCGGACGCCTATTTTCTGCTCATTTTTGAGTCACCTTCGTCTCTAAACTTCTATTAAACAGGTACCATAAGGTGTTGAAGGGGAATCCAAGAGATTACACCATATGTCAACATCAAAAGTTAGTTGTTATAAGGAACAACACCTCTCTGAGGTTGTGTTGTCATTGAGGATAGTTGTGGGCTATGTTTGGCCGAAATTTCAAGTTGTTTCTACTGGTAAAGGTGAGTATAACATCCAATTACATGTACTTGAAGTTGTTTGTATTTTAGTTGCATTATTTGAGCAAGATACTACAAGAGGAGACTTGAAATAGTGTGAGATGTTATTGTTCTTAATGGACTGTTTTGAAAAGGGTTTTCCATGAACTTTAAATGGTTGTAAACCTTGGAAAATGGCTTTATTATGATGTTTTTATTATAAATATATTGTCTACATTTCAAACGTGATGTTGGTACGGTGAATATATGAAGAGAAAGGACAACATGACAATGGAAAGTTGTACTTGTTGTTGTTGTTGGATTGTTTGGCTGTTTGAGGATGCATTAGGAGATGGATAGGAGGTTAGAAGTCCTCCCATTGTTCTTAATTTCATTCTGGATGTGCTATTAAGTTAATGAATGAATGACTTTGGTATTAAAGGGTTCAAAAAGGATTCCATTCGAGCTTGTCGCTCGTCCTGTTAAATAGTGGTTTCGTGGGTGATATTTATGCACTTGTTGTTGTGTAGATTGATTTATGTTGTGGTGCTGAAAGTATATAGTTGAGGGTTGTATGATTTCTTGTTGGTTTATGGACTTGGGAAAGTAATGAAAACCGACGAGATGCTGCCCGTTTTAATATAAAATAAGTTTTTTGTTTGATGTGCGACAATTGTATCATTCATAGCTTAACGATGGCCTTATTATCGTTGTTGCAGATTAAAGTACAACGAGATGAGTTCAGCGTGGTTATTGGGCAGATTGTAATTAGGTATGTTAAGGCTATCTCTTCTTCTCTTTTGGCATGATCCATAGGATACAAACGAAATGAGCAAACGCGGAACTTTCACAAATGACTCTATTCTTAGTAGTACTAGGGGTGCCTATGTTCTTGATTCCCCATGTGTCCTATTATTATATCGTCTATTCATGGGTCTCATAAAATATGTAAGTTGATAAAGCTTATTTCATGATATTAATAGAAGGCATATTGATCTTATGACATTCCGATATATCTTATCGACTTACTTTCTTATGCATTACATTCATTTATACATGTACAGTGACCTATGACCAGATGGCGTTATATACACATATATTATATGTATATGGGGTATGGGGAAAGGTTACGACGTTATATACGCACCACCACCTGATCAGCTAGTATACGTTGATGATTTCGCCCACTGAGGCCGATATGATATGATGGGATGCCCTCAGAGGCTTGAGGATATTATGTACGCATATACCTATGCATGATATGACATTATATGCATATACATGACACTATAAAGGTTTCATGATTTACAGAGCTACTCATACTTACAGTTTGAGTCCTTTATTCCACGTTTCTTTTATGTCTTTTATATACTGCTTTTCATGCCTTATATACTCGGTATTGTATTTGTACTGACGTCCCTTTTTGCATGGGGACGCTGCGTTTCATGCCCGTACTTCTGACGGATAGGTTGACAATCTTCCTAGTAGGCTATCAGCTCCGCAGAAGGTGTTGACGCACTCCACTTGCTTCGGAGTTGCCTATTTGGTGAGTAGGCTTTGGACATATATTGATTGGTATTCCGGGGCCCTGTCCCCACCTTTATGATGTTTATGTACTCTTAGAGGCTTGTAGACAAATGTCATGTATATGGATACTTGTATGGCCTTGTCGGCCTATGTGTTGAGTGTACCAATGATCATGTCGGCCTTATATGCCTGTATGTCGTATGTATAAGTTTGTATATCATGTTGGGTCGTCCTATATCGAGTATTACCTTATATTTTATTCTGGTTATCTTATTACGGCCTTTCCGGCGCATTTAGCCATGATAGTACGATAAGAAAGATATGTTACGTTTGTACTCGGTTGAGTAAGGCACCGGGTGCCCGTCGTGGCCCTTCGGTTTGGGTCGTGACAAAATACCCACAAGTAAAAACCCAATGCACCTGCCAACATGTGCACTCTCCTCAGACGATATCAAATAGTACTTACATCCTCTTAGACATCTGAAATCGTTCGTGTCATCAAAAACTTATATCTTTCCCTCCACAACTAAATCGCAACCTTGTACTTGCAACTTTCAACCCCATACGGCGCAATGCCTCTAACATGCTAACTCGTAACATTACGAAAATCTCATAGTCAACTCTAAACCATAGGCAAATTAAACACCTCATCAACCGCGAACCTTTCATTTAACTCAATCCAGGAGAACATCACCACACGCAATATAGCTTCTATACTTGTAGCAAACGTCACTCCAGCCGTGGCCATAACCATGGTGAATTCTTCGAAACTCATTAACACATAGTTGTGTCATCAGAACTAATCGCCTCTAACTCAACCAAGTCACCCAGACTGCCAACCCCAAAGTAACTCAATCTGATATGCTCGCTCTGAAGGAACCTTCTAGGAATCCGAAGCCGTTTCTTGCATTTCTCCAATATTACCATGTAGAATAATTTTTGACATAGAAATACCGCAGATCCGATTACCATTCGCTACCGATCTCAAGCCCACCCATACACAAATTCAGAAGTCTTTATATGTTACATATGATCCAGAACTCATCAAAACCTTCTCGATAACCACTCACCTTACTCTGATCTTCAATACACAGCTAATACGCACCGAGAAACCCGAGCTTCACCAGCACATAACTATTCGAAGAAACAACCAAGCAATCCCTCGGCCTAGAAACTGATACAACGTATGATCCTACAATCAAATTGTCATAAGAAAACTCCCCCACTTAGATCCAAGCCATAAAACACATCATCGGTAATCCAAAGTACCATATCTTCATAGCTACCCCGATCCTGCATGGCTATTTAGCTGAATACTTCAAAAACTCATGCAATACTGCTCATACAACACTCTGAAGACTCTGCCAAGAGCTTACCCATCCTTGCAACAGTCAAGCAAACTTCCCCAAATGCTCTAAAATAATAATATATGCATTCCACCGAATGAAATCCTCATACGAAACACACAATCCAAAATCATCATGCAGGAGATAACCCACTAGTTGTACTCAAAACGACACCCTTCCATGAACCCACCTTAATCACAACAACTAGGCCACCAGCTAGTCTTCCCAAGTTCGTACTTACCAACAAGATATAAGAACTCGCCTCGTACCATAAATGAATGACTGAAAGATCTATCATAGCATCCGCTCCCAAGACCAGACATCACATCGCGATGATAATCAAGCATCTGTAGTCCTTCATAATCCATTCACAGCATCACAAACAGTCAGCGCATAGCGAATACTCAGTGCGCAATATCACATATGAACGAATAGGAAGAATCAAAATCGTAGGTTTCAAGCTGAATAAGGCCGCACGATAAGGAAAGAAAGAAGGGATATTTTCCTAAATGCCTTGTAGCCTCTCGAAGATAGGAATGAACGTCATCATACCAATCCACAAGACTCTACTAGACACTTTCTCATGACTCGTAGAATCTATGAACCTAGTGCTCTGATACTAATTTTTCGCGACCTAAAACCCACTAGTCATGATAGCACCTAACCTAACCCGTTAGGTCAGCCAATTAATAGTTAACACAATTCTAATAAGATAAAGGTGACCAACAAATGATATTTTGGTTTCCATAAAATATCTCAAGGTCTGGTAGTACAAGTCATTAGCTACTAAGACTGGATTATTGCAAAAATCGATATGAAATGAATACAACTTCTATTAGAAATGTACATAAATAAAATTCAACTCTAAAACTACCTAGGGACAAGTGGTAGCCACACCCGGAAGGCACAAACATCTTCAGAGTCAGCTCCCTCATCCACCACAACTCCGCTCCAAGATCTGCACGCAAGGTGCAGGAGTGTAGTATGAGTACAACCGATCGCATGTACTTAATAAGTATCTTGACTAACCTCGGTGAAGTAGTGACGAGGCTTTTTAGTTAAAGGATGCTCAGTGATATAACCTATGTAGAAGACTAGCAATAGAACAATAGTAGAATATAACCAAAAAGAGTACAAGAAACAAATATGCGAAATAGGAGATGATTACTAGAAGAAATCACGATTTATATTCCTTACTATCACGACAAATCCTTGTAACACCCCAAAAATATTTGAAGTACTTAAGTGTAAAGCCCGGTAAATATTTACAAAGAAAATAATGTTTCATGGTGCCATACTAGGCTTACGTGTGTGAGGATTGTAGAAATTCTTCGCGGCTCGGACTTTTTGGGTTGAACAATGCACCGAAAAGTAAAGGAAATATATTTGGCAGAAAAGCACGTTTATGCGGTCCATTATGCGACCATATAATCACTCTGCGGGTCGTATAATGGTCGCAGAAGTGAGCAGGAGAGGGCCATTCTAGAAGCAGCTATGTGGTTGACTATGCGACCGCATAACTGTTATGCAGTGTATTATGCGACCGCATAATAGTTATACGGACCATATAGTGACCGCATACACAGACAGATTTTTGAACATTTTTGTCAGCAATTATGCGACCGGAATACGGTCCGCATATCCATTATGCGGTCGCATATGCGACCGCAGAACCATTCTGGAGCTCCATTTTTGGATTTGTAAAACCCGACCCTATTTCGTTAAATACACTCTTTGGGCCATTTTTGAACTATAATCTAATATTTTAGAGTGAGAGAGAGTGCCCTAGAGTGAGAAGGTGTTCTTCAATAATTGTTCTTCAATTCTTGCCCAAGTTTTGGAAGATTAAGAAAGGAAACTCACAAGGTCTTCATCCTAGAGGTACGATTCTACACCCTAACCCTCACTTTCAAATTTTGTGTAGAATTGGATAATTAGCAAGATAATTTCTGGGCAGGAAGGTTGTTTATTTACATGCATATGATATCAAGGGGTGTAGGAAGATTGTTGAACTAGGCATGGTAAATATTGGGTTGTGGGATGATGGAGTTCTCCATAAAAGGGCCTTGAGACCTTATGCACACCTTGTGTTTGATAAAATGCTCAAATGAGCTATAACTATGATCATCTTCCTAATTTTGGTTCAATTTGTATATTTTCTAAAATAGATTGAAGTTGCTAAGAATTCTGGAACATTTAGAGTGTAAGGACACTTAAGTGAGGTATGTTGGCTAAACTCTTCTTTAAGAATTGGAATTCCCAATATCCTTGTAAGTTCCGAGATATTGATTATAAATAAAGTATTCCAATAAGTTTTGTGGTGAAGATATATGTTCAATTTCGTATTTCAAATGCTCTTATCATATTGCATTATAAATTGAGGATGTGTCCCAAACTATGGATTATGTATCCACATGTTATAATTTCTTGTCGTGATTTATGTGAAAGTTATTATGCCAAGTGGTGTAAAGATTGTGATTGTGATACACCTCCACCCGCATACATTGGGGTAAGGCGACATGACCGCTTTGTGTGGGGATTATGGTATAGGGATTGTGATTGTGATATACCTCCACCCGTATATATATTGGGGTGAGGCGGCATGACCGCTTTGTGTAGGGATTATGATATTGTGGGTCTGCACCTCCACCCGCTTACATTGGGGTGAGGCGGTACGACCACTTTGTATATAGTTTTGGTATTGTTGTGGCACCACCACTCGCATACATTGGGATGAGGCGGCATAGCCTTTTTGTGTTGGTATTGGTATCGTTGATGCATTTCCACCCGCATACATTGGTGTGAGGCGGCATAGACGCTTTGTGTAGGTTATTGGTACTGTGGTTATACATCCACCCGCATACATTGGGGTGAGGTGGCAGAGCCTCTTGTGTAGAGTTGTGGTATTGTACTTACACTTCCACCTGCATACATCAGGTGAGGCGGAGGGGCCGCTTTGTGTGAAGATGATTACAGAGGATCTCATCTTAAATCCAATAAATGTTATAGATAGCTCTTAATAAGTTTGCTCTGGTTTAAACGGTAATCTATATTATTCTATTGCTGCACTGGTTCATCATATTCATCTTGTATTTCTGAATTCTTAAATTGCTGTTTAGTTTTCATACTAGTACTATTCGACGGTACTAACGTCCCTTTTGCCGGGGGCGCTGCATCTTTAAATGGATGCAGGTGGTTCAACAGCAGGAGATATTGATCAGTGATAGCAGTACACCTTCTTACCAGCTGACTTGGTGAGCCCCACTTCATCCCGGGGTCATGTATCTTTTGTTCTTTGTGTATTCTGTTTGAGGTATAGTCGGGGCCTTGTTGCCGGTATTATCATTGTACTCATTTTTATCTATAGAGGCTCCGTAGACATAGTGTGGGTTGTNACTCATGTGTTGTGCTTGAATTACTATTTCCACTTCAGATTATGAAAGATGTGTTTGGAACTGAGACTTTAAAATAAAGTAATTGATGGTAAGAAATTGGTATTGTAACATGATCACTTTATTGGTTGATTAACGAAAACATATATATTCTCTTTATTCATGAATGAGTTTGGGTAGCAGGAAATCTAATAGGCTTTCTCGGATGGGTTCACTCGGTTGAGCGACGGTCGCACTCCTCGATTTTGGGGCGTGACAAACTTGGTATCAGAGCCTAATGTTTTAAATTATCCTAGGATGTCTCGGAGCCGTGTCTAGTAGAGTCCTTATTATCGGTGTATTGTCGACCACATCTATAACTAGGATGATACATGGGCATTTAAGAATAATACCCTTCTTTCATGTTCTTGATCGTGCGATAAAGCTGGTTGTAAGATTGTTCCTCCTTTAACTCCTGCATTGCTTTAATTTTCAGTACATGGCACCTAAGAAGAAATCAAGAACTGGCCAAAGAGACAACGTGACCCCAGGAGTGACAGTTGACCCTATAATTTATGATGCGGGTGAGCACCCGAGGAGTGAGAATATTCCTCCAATTACTACACTGCCTGACTCTACTAAAACTGATCAGACCGCACCGTCCCTACACCTACAGAAGGTGTAACGGTTCCTCCAACTGATATTCCAGTTCCACCTCCAGCTTCAGCTTCCAATTTTAGTGTGTCTGATATTAATATTAGGGGAGCCATACAAATATTGACACAGATAGTGGCTTCTCAGGCCCAGAGATCGAGTGTTGGGCCAACTTCTTCCAGTCATCCAGGGGAATCTGCTAGTTCCAAGGTGAATAAGTTTCTTCAATTAGATCCTCTAGTATTTACGGTAGTGATCCCGAGGAGGACCCCCAGGACTTCATTGATGAGATGTACAAAACTCTTCGGGTTATGCATGCTACAGAGACGGAGGGATTAGAGTTGGCCTCCTACCGCCTGAAAGGGGTGGCCTATTCTTGGTTTGAGTTGTGGGAGAAATCCCGTGAGGAGGGAAGACCTCCGGCAAGGTGGGGTGAGTTCACAGATGCCTTTATAGATCATTTCTTGCCTGCCGAAACTAAGGCAACTTGTGCCACTAAGTTTGAAAGCCTGAAGCAGGGTAGTATGAATGTGTGGGAGTACCATATAGAGTTTGCGCGCCTATCCAAGTATGCTATTCATATGTTGCCCACTATGGAGGCTAGAGTACGCCGGTTTGTACAAGGCCTTATCCCCTTGGTTATCAATGAGGCCTCTATAACTGTCTTGAATTCCGATATGAACTATGGTAAGATGGTGGCATTTGCTCAAGCCACAGAGACCCGCAAATTGAAGAATAGAATGGAGCGTCAGAGTAGCAGCAAGGCCCGGTCCGCGGGCAACTTTGGTGGTTCTTCTGGTGGTAGTGGTGGTAGGTCAGCATTCAGGAGAGCATCATCAGGACCATCCCAATCATTTTCCTAGTCTTCGATGGGTGCACAATCATCTTGGCCCAGTCAGGGCAATAGGAGACCCCACCAGCAGGGTCGGCCCGACAGAAGGTTTTCGCAGTGGAGGTTTCCATGCCCTAAGTGTGGGAGGATGCACTTTGGGTCCTATTTCATAGACCTACCAGTATGTTATGGGTGTGGTTTGAGGGGTCATATTCAGAGAGATTGTCGCTCGTCCCGCCGAAATATGGGCAGAGGTGCGGCACAGCCATCTAATTCTGCAGCTACTACATCCACAGCACCTCTAGCTCGAGGCACCCCAGCACCCGCAGGGCGTGGTGCAGCTAGGGGTGGTGCACAGAATTCGGGAGGACCCAGCAAATTTTATGCTATGCGGAGACGTCGGGAATCAGAGGCTTCTCCAGATGTTGTCACAGGTATATTGACTGTCCAATCTCATGATGTATATGCTCTTATTGATTCCGGTTCCACTTTGTCATATGTCACACCTTATGTTGCTATGGAATTTGGGATAGAACCAGAATAGCTTTATAAGCCATTCTCTGTATCTACTCTGGTTGATGAGTCTATTTTGGACGCGCGGGCTTATAGGGATTGTGTTATCACATTGCGTGGTCGAGATATCGTGGCCGATCTTATTGAATTGAGAATGGTCGATTTTGATGTGATAATGGGGATGGATTGGCTTTATTCTTGTTTTGCCAAGCTTGATTGCCGAACCAGAACTGTTAGGTTCGAATTTCCAAATGAGCCAGTTATTGAGTGGAAGGGTGATGATGTAGTGC
>AWOL01S0008719.1:119150-134192 GCA_000715115.1 Nicotiana otophora
GATGGTCTCCGGGAAAGAATTATGACTGAAGCTCACACTTCTAGGTATTCCGTGCACCCAGGTTCTACGAAAATGTATCATAATCTTAATCTATTGGTGCGATGATATGAAGAGGAATGTGGTGGATTTTATGGAAAGATGTCCAAGGCTGAACATCAAAGGCCCGGTGGGTTGGCACAGAACATAGAAATTCCAATGTGGAAGTGGGAAATGATTAATATGGACTTTGTGGTAGGATTACCGCGCACTCCGTGCAAGTTTGACTCAATTTGGGTGATTGTGGATCGACTCACGAAATCAGCACACTTTTTGCCGGTTAAGTCTACCAACACAGTGGAGCAGTATACTCAGTTGTATATCAAAGAATTAGTCAGGTTGCATGGCACCCCAGTTTCCATCATTTCTGATCGGGGGGGGGGGGCACAATTCACTACTAATATTTGGAAGAAATTTCAGCAAGGTTTGGGTACACAGGTGAATCTTAGTACAGCCTTTCATCCGTAGACTGGTGGGCAAGCAGAGCAGACTATTCAGACGCTTGAGGTTATGTTGAGCGCTTGTGTTATAGACTTTAAAGGTAGCTGGGATGATCATTTACCACTCATAGAATTTGCATATAACAATAGTTATCATGCTAGCATTCAAATGGCACCGTTCGAGGCTTTATATGGTAGGAGATGTAGGTCTCCTATTGGGTGGTTCAAAATTGGGGAAGCAGATTTGATAGGGCCAGACCTTGTGCATCAGGCTATGGAAAAAGTTAAAATCATTAAGGAGTGGTTGAAGACTGCTCAAAGTCTTCAGAAATCCTATTCAAATGTTCGTCGTAGAGATTTGGAGTTCCAAGAAGTTGATTGGGTATTCTTGAAAGTTTCCCCCATGAAGGGTGTAATGCAATTTGGTAAGAAAAGGAAATTGAGTCTCAGGTATGCCGGACCATACAAAATCATTCAGGGGATCGGTGAGGTGGCATACAAGCTTGAACTACCACCTGTGATGTCATTAGTACACACGGTATTTCATGTGTCTATGTTGAAGAAAGTAGTTCGAGATCCGACACTCATTGTTCCTGTTGAGACTATTGAGGTAAATGGGAAATTGACTTGCGAAGAGATTTCGATTTCTATTATTGATCGGCAAGTCCGGAAATTAAAAAATAAAGAAATTGCCTCCGTGAAAGTGTTGTGGCAAAACCAACAGGTTGAAGAGGCTACTTGGGAGGCTAAGGAAGAAATGAAGAAAAAGTATCCTTATTTGTTTGAATGGCCATGTATTTATAATATGTGATATAGGAAAAAATGATTATAAGACTTACTTTTTATGAATTTTGTATCATTTGAACAATTGGCATTAAGGGTCTTCCTTTTTGGAAATATATTGCTTATGAGGCCACAGTTGGTGTTGTTTTGTATTATGTTATGTCGTTGGAATNATGGCTGATGCTCTTAGCCAGAAATATATGGGTAGTTTGGCTCACTTGGAGGCATATCAGAGGCCATTATCCAAGAAGTTCACCGATTGGCTAGTTTGGTAGTTCGTCTTGCGGACTCTAGTGGAGGAGGGGTAATTGTGCAAAATAGGGCTGAATCAGCGCTTGTTGTGGAAGTCAAAGAGAAGAAATACAACGATCCATTGTTGGTGCAGTTGAAAGAGGGGATTCATAAACATAAGACCATGGCCTTTTCTCTTGGCATGGATGATGGTACACTAAGGTACCAAGGGAGACTCTGTGTTCCAAATGTGGATGGTCTCCGGGAAAGAATTATGANCGACAGGTGGATAGGCCTAATTACAAAGGAAACTCTGGCGAAAGTTTTGGAAATTAGGGAGTTAGTCAAATTTTGGGCTGCTAGTTTGTGGTATAAAACAAACTAAGTTGCAGAAGATGCTAATGATAGATTTTTACCCTCATTCGAGGATGAATGATCCTAAGCAGGGGAGAATGTAACACCCCGGAAAATTGCGAAGTATTTAAGTGTAAATCCCGGTAAATATTTGCAAAGAAAATAATGCTTCATGGTGCCGTACTAGGCTTACGTATTTGAGGATTGTAGAAATTTTTCGCGGCTTAGACCTTTTGGGTTGAACAATGCACCGAAAAGTAAAGAAAAATTTTTGGCGGAAAAGCGCGTTTATGCGGTCCATTATGCGATCGAATAATCAGTCTGCGGGCCGCATAATGGCCGTAGAAGTGAGCAGGAGAGGGCCATTCTAGAAGCAGCTATGCGGTATACTATGCGACCGCATAACAGTTATGCGGACCGCATAATGACCGCATACACAGATAGATTTTTGATCATTTTTGTCAGCAATTATGCGACCGAAATGCGGTCCATATATCCATTATGCAGTCCGCATATCCATTATGAACCGTTCCGGAGCTCAATGTTTGGGTTTTTAAAACCCGACCCTATTTCGTTAAATACACTCTTTGGGCTATTTTTTAACTATGATATGATATTTTAGAGTGAGAGAGAGTGCCCTAGAGTGAGAAGATGTTCTTCAATAATTGTTCTTCAATTCTTGCCCAAGTTTTGGAAGATTAAGAAGGGAAACTCACTAGGTCTTTATCC
The DNA here is from genome assembly GCA_000715115.1 of Nicotiana otophora. NCBI lineage: Eukaryota > Viridiplantae > Streptophyta > Magnoliopsida > Solanales > Solanaceae > Nicotiana > Nicotiana otophora. The sequence goes on from AWOL01S0008719.1 coordinate 121,724, forward strand.
TAGAGGTAAGATTCTACACCCTAACCCTCACTTTCGAATTTTGTGTAGAATTGGATAATTAGCAAGATAATATTTGGGTATGAGGGTTGTTTATTTACATTCATGTGATATTAAGGGGTGTAGGAAGATTTTTTAACTAGGCATGGTAAATATTGGGTTGTGGGATGATGGAATTCTCCATAAAAGGGCCTTGAAACCTTATGCACACCTTGTGTTTGATAAAATGCTCAAATGAGCTAGAACCATGATCATCTTCCTAATTTTGGTTCAATTTGTATATTTTCTAAAATAGATTGAAGTTGCTAAGAATTCCGGAACATTTAGATTGTAAGGAAGCTCAAGTGAGGTATGTTGGCTAAACTCTTCTTTAAGAATTGGAATTCCCAATATCCTTGTAGGTTCCGAGATGTTGATTATAAATGGAGTATTCCAATAAGTTTTGTGGTGAAGATATATGTTCAATTCATGTTTCAAATGCTGCATTATAAATTAAGGATGTGTCCCAAACTATGGATTATGTATCCACATGTTATAATTTCTAGTCGTGATTTATGTGAAAGTTATTATGCCAAGTGGTGTAGAGATTGTGATTATGATACACCTCCACCCTCATACATTGGGGTGAGACGGCATGACCTCTTTGTGTGAGGATTATGGTATAGAGATTGTGATTGTGATATACCTCCACCCGTATATATATTGCGGTGAGGCGGCATGACCGCTTTGTGTAGGGATTATGGTATTGTGGGACTGCACCTCCACCCGCTTACATTGGGGTGAGGCGGTACGACCGCTTTGTGTATATTTTTGGTATTGTTATGGCACCACTACCCGCATACATTGGGGTGAGGCGGCATAGCCGCTTTGTGTTGGTATTGGTATCGTTGATGCATTTCCACCCGCATACATTAGGGTGAGGCAGCATAGCTGCTTTGTGTAGGTTCTTGGTACTGTGGTTATATATCCACTCGCATACATTGGGGTGAGGCAGTAGATCCGCTTGAGTACAGTTGTGGTATTGTACTTATACTTCCACATGCACATATCGGGTGAGGCGGTGGGGCCGCTTTGTGTGAAGATGATTACAGAGGATCTCATCTTAAATCCAATAAATGTTATTGATAGCTCTTAATAATCTTGCTCTGGTTTAAACGATTATCTATATTATTCTATTGCTACACTGGTTCATTATATTCATCTTGTATTTCTGAATTCTTAAATTGGTTAGTTTTCATACTAGTACTATTCGACGGTACTAACATCCCTTTTACCTGGGGCGCTGCATCTTTAAATGGATGCATGTGGTTCAACAGCAGGAGATATTGATCAGTGATAACAGTACACCTTCTTCCCAGCTGACTTGGTGAGCCCCACTTCATCCCGGGGTCATGTATCTTTTGTTCTTTGTGTATTCTGTTTGAGGTATAGCCGGGGCCTTGTTGTCGGCATTATCATTGTACTCATCTTTATCTATAGAGGCTCCGTAGACATAGTATGGGTTGTATAATGGTGCTGGGGAAGTCAAACTCGTGTGTTGTGCTTGAATTACTATTTCCACTTCAGATTATGAAAGATGTGTTTGGAACTGAGACTTTAAAATAAAGTAACTGATGGTAAGAAATTGGTATTGCAACATGATCACTTTATTGGTTGATTAACGAAAATATATATATTCTCTTAATTCATGAATGAGTTTGGGTAGAAGAAAATCTAATAGGCTTGCTCGGGCGGGTTTATTCGGTTGAGCGCCGGTCGCGCTCCTCGGTTTTGGGGCGTGCCAATCCTTTCCTTAGAGCGCTAACCAACAAACCACAGTAGTAAATTCATAACTTTCATAGTGTGAGAAATATACTCAAGACATCAAATCAAATGGCACGACAACACCCTTCGTGCATTTATCTCTTCCTCACCAAATATACTTATAACAGTACCAACCAGGTGAAAGAAATGCTAATAACAGTAATGACAAAGTGGGAAATATACAAGTAGCAGTAACGAACAAGGAAGTACATATGGACAACAATAACAAACTAGGTAGAATGCACAGAAGTAATGACAACAATTAGGAAAGAAGAACATAAAATTCACTAACTACCATGGTAGAATGCCTAGATGCAGATATAACAAACAAGAGGGAAAGCATGACCTTTATGAGCTAACAAATAGAAGGCATGAATAACTAATATGGTAGAAGGCTTATACGAAAGTGCAACAAATAAGAATTGGCATGGATGTAGATATGACAACAAGAAGGAAAGCATGATATTTGCAAGATAAACAGATAGAAGTCATGGACAACACAACAATAATTGCGATACAAGACAAAGACAGAACAACAACGACAAACCACGTAAAACACATAGGTGCAATAATAATAGCTCAAGGAAAAGGCATGAATGTATACACAAGGAAAAGATATCACAACAAAATGCATGTCCCTCGTCCTTGCCTGCACGGAAATATCCTTCGTGTCGTGAACACATGATAATATAAAAACATGATAATATAAATAAAATGGTACGATATCACTCTTCATGCTTTTACTCTCATCCTCACATGATAATGTAAATGATAATATGATAATATAAAGTAAATGGCACGGCATCACCCTTCGTGCTTTTACTTTGATCCTCACATGATAATGTAAATGATAGCATGATAATATAAATGAAATGGCTCGGCATTACCCTTCATACTTTCACTCTTATCCTCACATGATAATGTAAATGAAATGGCATGGCATCACCCTTCGTGCTTTACTCTCATCCTCACATGATAAGGTAAATGAAATGGTACGACATCACCCTTCATTCTTTACACTCTTCCTCACCAAGCAATGTAGGAAGCATGAATAACATCAAGGAGAGTGTTTAAGCGAATATTCCAAATGAACATCAATCACAACTTTCAAGCTAATAACAATTCAATAAACCTCAGAGCCTTATTGTTCAAGTATTTCGACAAGTCTCAAAAATGATTTTCAACACAAGTATAGGATCCAATATCTCAAGAATAATGGTCATAGCGATGTATTAGTGATTAAGCATAGTGATGACCGAATTCAACACATCAATAGTTTCAACAAAATCCGTCAAATTTTAATCAAGTTATAATAAGCTAAATCTTGGTTTCTAGCATTTAATTACGTATTCTTAGTAATCTAGGAGTCAAGTAAGGCATGAAACAAGAAGGTCACGTAATTCTACAAGGCACAATTAATCATATAATTTACCCCCGAGCATGATTAACCCTAGCACATGCATATACGCTCATCACCTCATATATGCATCACCCCCACATGTAGAAAATAATGGCAATTAGTGGAAAAACTTCCCCCCAGCAAAGTTAGGAAAGCCACTTACCTCAACCAAGTCAAATCAATACACTAGAAGCGCCATCCTGAACAAATCATCCTCCGAACGGCTCGAAACTAGCCAAAAGCAACTCAAAATCATCAAATAATGCCATAGGAAGCAAACCCAATCGATAAACGTTGAATCTTTACACATTTACTCAAAGTCAACCAAAAGGTCAAACCCGGACTCGCACCTCGGAACCGACAAAACTTACAAAATCCCATAACCCATTCATTTACGAGTCCAACCATACTAATTTCACTTAATTTCGACTCTAAATCGATGTTCAAAACTCAAAAATTCAATTTAGGAAAGTTTAGACAAAAACCCATAATTTCTCTTTTGAAATCATCAATCAAATGCCAAAAATGAAGATGGAATCATAGAATATAATCAAAACCGAGTATAAAATACTTACCCCAATCCATGTGGTGAAAATTGCCCAAATCCGAGCTCTCCAACTCAAAATGTGATAAAATAACTCAAAGGTCTGTAATAGAGTACTTATATGCACTATCTGGTATACTCTTTGCGATCGCAGGACCAGCTTCGCTATCGCGAAGCACAAAATGCTCAGCCTCGAAGAATCTATACGCGAACAGGGCCTCAGGCTCGCGATCGTGGTGAACATCTGCACAGACTAACGCGAACACGGACGCAACAATGAGAACGTGATGAATAAGTCATGAAGCCTGCCCAACCTAGCTCTACACTATGCGAACGCGTAACCACTTACGCGAACGTGATGCTCAAGTTCCAGCAACCTACGCGATCGTGATGCTCTACAGATACACCAACAACCAGCAATGCTAAAATGATTAGAACCACGTCCGAAACTCACCCGAGCTCCTCGGGACCCTGTCCTAGCATACCGACAAGTCCAAAAACATAACACGGACTCACTCGATGCCTCAAATCACACATAGCAACATCAAAACCATGAATCGCATCTCAAATCAAATTAAGTGAACTTTTGAACTTTCAACTTCCAAATCTCGTGCCAAACTATATCAAATTAACTCGGAATGACCTCAAATTTTGCACACAAGTTTCAAATGAAATAACGAAGCTATTCAAACTATCGGAGTAAAACTCTGAACCCGATATCATCAAAGTCAACTTTTGGTCAAACTTATGAACATTCTAAAACTCCAAATTGCCAACTTTCGCCAATTATGTACACAAAAGCTACATTAATTCTCATTGTATAACACTATTCTCAGTATTTATTCTTAAATATTGATAACACTTGGGCCACCGGGCAGGCTAAGTTCATAGCTAGTCTTGTATTTCCTTTAATTTCATTTTATAATCTTATTTTTGTTCTTAGTTATTTACTATTTTGGGTCAAATCGATTCGCTTGTCTATAAACCATGCTATAAACCCAAGTTCACAAAGGCTAGTATCCTCTACATGTGAGGGGCCAAACTCTTGATGATGCAGATGATGAACACGTTGTTGAAATGGTCAAAATCTTGAGAGAACAACAAAAGGTGAATATGGATCACCTCTCAACAGAATTGAAGCAGGCGTTATCGGGTGCTTCCAATAATGATAATGGAAGGGCTATGATTCCTCTCAGCATTCTGGCAAATCAAACAGTTCAAATAGATAATAGCGACACTCCAAGGGAGGAGATCGGTTTAGATGAGGCAGGAGGTACCGATAGTGCATCTCGGAACAACAACTTAAATGACCCTTTCAAAACTGAGCTCATGATATTCATGGGAGACATAAATGAATGAATGGATCATAATGCAAAGGAATTTCATGATCGAATTGATCAGATCCTGGGAGCGTCGCCAGTGTTAGAGGGATCGGATATACCAAAATATGATGGGACTTCGGATCCATAGGAACATATCACGACTTACACTACAGCAGTAAAGGGAAATAACCTGGCCCACCATGAGATTGAGTCTGTTTTATTGAAGAAGTTTGGTCAAACCCTGACGAAGGGTGCCTTAACTTTGTATTCTCTCTTACCCAAGAAATTCTATTGATTCTTTTGAAATGCTTGCAGATTCATTTATCAAAGCTCATGCTGGAGCAAGAAAGGTACAGGCAAGGAAGGCGGATATATTCAGAATATCCTAAGGAGAATATGAACTTTTACTAGAGTTTGTGATCTGGTTCCCAAAAGAAAGAATGTTGTTACCAGCGGTTCTGAATGAGTGGGCAGTGGATGAATTTACAAAGGGTCTCAACTCATTGAGCTCTGATGCCTCCCGAAAATTGAAGGAAAGCTTGCTCAAATTTCAGGCAACCACATGGGCAAATGTTCACAACTGCTACGAGTCAAAGATCAAAATAGAAGATGATCAGCTTGGCTCCTCAGTGTCTTCCAAAGGACGAAATTGTGACCGGAATCAAAATAAATTTGAAAAATAATTTTGATGCAGATCAGAGGTCTTCTAGAAGTCGTTTTTAGCATTACGAGAGGGCTGACGGGCGTGGTAATAAAGGATTTCAGTCATCAAATATTTTCGCTTCCGATAGAAGGGAGAATTGAGGTCGGAATAGCAGATCATTGCAGGAGAAAGAGGCGTCGGGATCCCGAGATCTAGTATATCCCAGGTTATCCGATTATAATTTTAATATCATCCTGTGCAATTGGTGTCGGCCATGTGAAATATTAAGGAAGTTAGGCTCCCGAAACCAATTTCATTGGATCCTAGCCAAATGGATCCTAATATATGGTGTGAATTCCATGGAACTCACAGCCATAGAACTGGGGACTATCGACATCTTTGAGAAGAGGTATCAACATTGTTGAAGAACTGTCACCTCAGAAAATTTCTAAGCAATTGTGCCAAGAACAACTATGGGAGAAATCGGGATAATGCAGAACCATCAAAGCCGGTAGTAGGGTCACCTCGGGTGACAATCAACATGATCTTTGGAGGAGACGAAGTAAATGGAGTGAAGTTTGGCAGCAAAGAAAACAAAGATATCGATGACTCATGGCAAGAGGATCCGAGATATCTCATAAGATGACAACACCTTCACAGAAGAGGATGTTGATGGACTTCATCTACCACACAATGATGCTTTGGTAATTTCTCTTAATGTTTTAGATTTTAAAATTAACGTGTGTTGGTGGATCCAGGAAGCTCAGCCAACATCATACAATGGAGAGTTTTGGAGCAAGCGAGGCTGACCGGAAACATAGTTCCGGCAACAAAGCTTTTGGACGGGTTCGACTTAACAAGTGTCACAACCCGAGAAGAAAGTTTCCTACCCACACATGCCGAAGGAGTAACGAACACCACCATGTTTGAAGTGGTAGATGGAGACATGGGCTATAATGTAATCCTTTGAAGGCCATGGATACATGAAATTAAGGTTGTGCCCTCAACCTACCATCAACTGTTAAAATTTCCAACACCAGAAGGGATCAAGTAGATCAGAGGGATCAACTGTCTACAAGGGAGATGAATATAGTGACCGTTTCCGGTATCAAGGGCAGGGAAACGGGCAAATAGCAATTACAGGAATCAGTGCCTGCTTCCATCTCAATTGAAGATGACAAAGACGAGGAGTCATCGAAATTATATCAGGTACCAATGTCTTTTCAAGTATCATAGGAGATAGACGCGACCAAGTCAATCGCAGAAGAGCTCGAACGGCCTTGATCGAAGAATTTTTGGAAAGAAAATTCCATTTAGAAACGGGGTTGAGTCTTGAACTCAGGTTAAAAATTATGGATTTTCTTAAATCTAACATTGATTGTTTTGCATGGTCACATTAAGATATGGCATGTATTCCATTGGAGGTGGCGGTCCACAAACTGAGTCTGGATCCTAACTTCCCTCCAGTAAAGCGGAAGAAACGACAGATAGTAGAGGTCAGAAATAGGTATGTTAAGGAAGAGGTAACCTGATTACTTAACATAGGTTAAATTCAAAAGGTAAATTACCCGGATTGGCTAGCTAAAATAGTAGTAGAACCTAAAAGAATAATAAATTTAGAATGTGTATAGATTATAAAGATTTAAATAAGGCATGCCCTAAAGACTCCTTCCCGTTGCCAAATGTTGATACAATGATTGATGCTACGGCCATGCATGAGTTGATGAGTTTTCTTAATGCTTATTCCAAGTATAATCAAATTAGGATGGGCCCAGAAGATCAAGAGAAGACTTCTTTCATCATAAATATTGGTACATACTACTATAATGTGATGCCTTTTGGGCTTAAAAATGCCGGAGCCACTTACTAGAGGCTTGTCAATAAAATGTTTGAAAAACAGATAGGTAAAACAATGGTAGTTTATATTAACGACATGTTAGTTAAGTATCTTGATGCAGAAGATCATCTAAAACATCTCCAAGAGACATTCAACATTTTGAGAAAATACAATATGAAGCTCAACCCAGAGAAGTGCGCCTTCGGAGTTGGTTCCGGTAAGTTCTTGGGGTTTCTGGTCTCTCAAAGAGGAATCGAAGTAAACTCCTATAAAATCAAAACAATTGAGGATATATCTGATCAGTTAACAAGTGTGAAGGAAGTATAAAGATTGACCGGAATATTTGTGACTCTAAGCAAGTTCATCTCGAAGTATTCGAAAAACTGCCATTATTTCTTTTCACTTTTAAAAAAGAAAAATGACTTCGTGTGGACTTCGGAATGTCATCAGGCACTGAAAGATCTAACAAGGTACTTGTCTACCCCTCTGTTATTATCAAAACTGGAAGAAGGTGAGTGACTGCTGATTTATCTGGCGGTCTCGGAAGCAGCGGCAAGCGTTGTTTTGGTCCACGAAGAAGAAGGTACGCAATTTTCCCATTTATTATGTTAGTAAAATATTATTGGGAGTAGAGACACGATATTCACACCTTGAAAAGCTGGCCTTAGCTCTCGTAGTTGCCTCTCAGAAGCTTAGTCCTTATTTTCAATGTCATCCAATCGTCGTTGTGACAACCTTTCCCTTAAGGAATATCCTTCATAAGCCTGAGTTGTCGGGTCGTTTGGCTAAATGGGCAGTCAAAGTTAGTGAATTCGATATTGAATACAAGCCTAGGACTGCAATCAAGTCATAAGTTGTGTCTGACTTCGTGGCCGATTTCAGTCGAGTTTAATGCATTTAGCTGCTAAAGAAGCAGTGTCAGTATCGGGAATGGTATCGGGAGTTTGGAACTTGTTTACGGATGGATCTTCCAATGTAAAAAAGTTCGGTCTCGGGGTAGTTTTAAACACTCCTTTGGGGGAAACACTGAGGCAGGCCATTAGAATTGTACCATTAACTAACAATGAAGTTGAATATGAGGCTTTGGTTGTAGGACTTGAACTAGTTCGGGGACTAGGTTCCGAGGTTATCGAAATAAAGTGCGACTCCCAGCTGGTGGTGAACCAAGTATATAGAATTTTCGACACCAAGGAGGAGCGCATGAAACAATACTTGAACAAGGTTCAAGTATTACTTTCCCGGTTCAAAGAATGGTCAATCGTCCACTTTCCAAGGGAGGAAAATGTGGAGGCAGATGCATTAGCCAATTTGGAGTCATCCACAGAAATGAAAGGATCTAATTTTGGTGCGGTAGTTCAATTGTTTCATTCGGTGTTGGATGTAGATGGCTACTATGAAGTTAATTCAACCAGTTTAATCTGGGATTGGAGGAACGAGTTCATTCAATATCTAAGGCATGGAAAATTGCCTGAAGACCCGAAAGCATCCCGGGCACTGCGGACCAAAGTGACTCGTTACTGTCTTATTGACGGACAGTTATACAGGAGGTCATTCCAAGGACCATTGGATCGGTGTTTCGGGACATCAGAGGCTGACTACGTGGTGAGGGAAGTTCATGAAGGGGCCTGCAGGAATCATTTCGGTGCAGACTCATTAGTTCTCAAGTTAGTCAAAGCTGGCTACTATTGGCCTCGGATGGAGCAAGACGTAAAGACATTTGTACAAAAGTGTGATAAATGTCAATGCCATGCATAGTTAGTGCATCAACCAGCAAAACTTTTGCATTTTGTAGTGTCACTATGGCCATTCATGAAATAAGGGATGGACATAGTCGGTCCCTTGCCACAAGGACCCGGTAAGGTAAAATGTTTTTTGGTTTTAACTGATTATTTTACTGAATGGGTTAAAGCAGGTGCTTACCAAAAGATCAGAGAACGAGAAGTGATCGAATGGGCCACAGTTCATAGGTTCTGAAGTCACAAAATTTCGTTATGTCACAAAGTTTCGGAAGGAATGAAGATCAAACGAATTACATCTTTACCATACCACCCGAGTGCTAATGGACAGGCAGAGTCAACCAACAAGTTAATTATTCAAAACTGTAAGAAGAAGTTAGAAGATTCTAAAGGCAAGTGGCCAGATGAGCTATCGGTGTGTTGTGGGCATATCGGACCATGACAAAGTTGAGCACGGGTGAAACACCCTTTTCACTTGTATACGGTTCAGAGGCTTTGATCCTAGTGGAAGTGGGGGAACCGACCTTAAGGTTTTACTGAGCAAACAAAGAAACAAACAATGAAGCATTGTTGGTTAAACTAGATTTGCTTGAAGAGCACCAGAATCTGGCATATGTGAGGATGGTTGCACAAAAGAAAAGGATGGAAATATATTACAATCGTAGAGCAAGTCTCTGATATTTCAAAGTTGGGGATTTGGTTCTGAGAAAGGTAACTCAAAATACTCGGGAAGCTAGGACCAACATGGGAACGACCTTACCGGGTTTCAGCTATAACTGAAAAAGTTTAGTATGAATTGAAAACTCAAGATAGAGTTAAATTGCCAAGAATTGGAACGTGACTCACTTCAAAAGGTATTATTGCTAAAGATCCTTGCTGGTACTGAAAGTATGTGCTGTACACTTTTTCCCTTCGTCTAGTTTTTGTCCCAATTGGGTTTTTCTAGCAAGGCTTTTAATGTGGCAGCAATGTAAACCATACTATGAAGGAAGGATCATCATCAAGGATGCTCTATATGAGATGCAATCTGTAGATAATCATTTTCCTTCACTGGTGAATCAACAACTGTAAGCCATATTGCCTTCACTTTAACATGAGTATAAACAGTTCTGTAGATCAGCTCGTGAGGCAAGCACGTTGTGGATGGCTAAATAATCTTTGGCTTGATAGTATATGTCATCTCCTAAAACTCTTATTTTAATGAGGCAGCAATGTAAAGCATACTACGAAAAAAGGGTCATCGGTAAATGCAAGACTTCAAGTGTTCGAACTCTCATACTTAGCATTCGAACACTGAAGAGGGGGGGAGGGATAATACATGACAAGGCACTAAAAATGTTACGAATATCGGGGACTGTTAGAACCAGGATCAATGTCTTATCAAGACCGGGGACTGCATGTTCAGCCCCGTAGAAATAAGTTGTACAAATTAGCCATATGGATTGACAGCTTTATTTACTCAAGCAAAAGAATATTTATGTAAATGTACTTTTAAAGATAGAGGGAATAAATCGAAGTCCTTTTATTTTTATCTTATTTCTTGTCTGAATGACGAGTAAATTTATTTTATCTTTTGAAAGTTGACAAAAACTTCAAATGCGTGTGCCGAAATAAACAAGAGACGTCCTATTCAAGAGCACCTTAAACATAAGGCCGTAAACTCTCATAGTAAAGGGTAGATTCCGGAAGTGTTTATGCCCGAAATCAAAAGCTATCGGATGTGAAAAAATTCCTGAAGCTTTGTCACTTAAATGGAAAAGAATATTTTTTGCACAACACTTAAGCAAAGAGTTTCTTTTATTAATTAAAATGCCAAACTCAATAAAGAAGTTTTGACATAGTTAGAAAAAGTAAAGAAAAAGTATGTACATTAGTTCTTGCTGCCAGAACCCGAATAGAAAGAAGAGTCTTCATTTTCTTTATCGGGTGAAGGTTGTTCCGCTTTCGGTTTGAGGCCCTCATCTTCTTCAGATTCTCTTTGGGTTCCCGAATACTCGAAATTAGTATTCGAACAGTCAGAAGTAACTTGCCGAGTAGTAAGGTTCTCATGGGCAGTTGTTTCCAGCTCTCGGGCCTTAGCAATGCATTCGTCGATGTTTGCAATGCCTTCTTTGGCCTTCTCCAAAATCCTTCTCTTTGTATGGTATATGGCATTAGTTTTCTCGAAGAGGAGAGACTCTTCCTGATCTTGGAGTTTAGATAGGTGTTTTTCAATCTTCGCTTGGAGCTTTTCATTTTCAGCTTTAATAATGCTGATTCTGGAATCAAGCTCAACATTGGTGGTCGAGTGAAGTTGATTCTGCTCCATGACGCTTTTGAGTCTTTCCTCCATTATTGCTCTTCTCTACTCGGCATCATTGGACTCCTCAGTATTAGAGTGTAAGCTAATCTCAAAATTATTAACTTGTTCCACCAAGGCAGACTCACGCTCGGCAACAACAGTTGCGGTATCATGAAGTTCAGCCCACTTAGCCTTTGCATCTTTGAGGTCTTCATGCAATTGAGCGGCTTCTTGGATGTGGATCATTCTATCTTGCTCGGACTTCTGCAACCGGGCCTCAAAATCATCCATTTGAATAACTTTTGCCTCCAGCACTTGGAGGCGCTCGGCAAGTTGATTCTGTTTAGCCAAAAGTTAATTTCGTCCTGAAGTAAGCTCTTGCTTGTCCAAAATCAACCTTTGCAGGCCCTCAGAAGTAAGAAGGTTAGCACTAATGTTATTAATGCAAGATATATGGTGAAAAGAGATGGAAGAAAGTTAGATTGATGCATGTGCTGAATAGTGCATGTTATTGTTTATCAGACACTCCGTAGAAAGAGAGTCCATCTTTCTCCAATCCTTTTTTGAGGTCAACGACTTCATATTATTGGCAAGCTCTACTGGCTTGGAAAGTATATGGCACTTATTCTAAATCGAGAGGATGAAATTTCGTTTTCTATGAGGGACTTGAATGGGCGCCGAGTAAGTATTTCCAAAATTTCCATGGTCGGACGATCGTGGAGAAGGGGCATTTCCTCTTTGCTCAGTTGGGGTCAGTGGAGAAGAAGCAGCTGATGTAGATGGAGAGGTAGTTTTTATCGGCTAAGAAGTTGGCAGTGGATGAAAGTCAGGGATTGAACTCCTTTGATCGGAAGCAACTGTGGGAATTCAAAAATGAGATGAAGCATTTTTGGCTATTTCCATCCCC
>AWOL01S0008719.1:136427-156998 GCA_000715115.1 Nicotiana otophora
CCCCCCCCCCCCAGAGTTCTTGAACTTCTTTTGGTAGTGGAGTTTGAAGTTCTCCCGGCTAAGCATCTGGTTGAGCTGATAAAGAATTGTTTTTTTCTTTGAAGAGGAACCACTTCATCATCGGTTTCTTCTTTATCAAGGAACACTATGGCCAGTCCGGTTGGTGTTTCTTTCATTCTCTTCTCCTGAATCCCAGCCGAGAAGGTACGCTTCCTCTTTGGTTTCTTATTTTTGGGTTGTGGACTCCGAGAGGAGGTACCTTCAGCAGAAGTGCGAGTAGATTCGCGATCTCTCCTCCGGTTCATGGCATTCTACAGTACCCATTCAGCTTTCATCGAGTCGTTAAGAGGCTCGATGTCGGTACAGATAACGAATCCCTTCGGAAGTCCTGTGTGGTACAAGAAGATAGTTAAATTGCTTCCAAGATATATTGTAAGATTGAAAGAAGGGAAGAAGAATTTTTGTTTACTATAGTTTTTGACTTTCTCATATTTGGGAGCCATTTCTTTCCACTTTCGGGAATCTAGTGTAGAAATATCCAGAATTTTTTGTACCTATTGGGCCAAATCTTGAAGCCGTGGTGGCTTCCAGTGAGTAGCTGGAGTAAGGAAAATATAAAGTTAGTAGCAAAGGAAAGTCTTTCTGAACATGAAAAGAAAATGATATCCAAATACGTACGGAAAAGATTCCATGATTCAGAGCATGTGTTGTGGCCGGGAGGATGTCCCTAGTAGTAATGATAATTCACCGTTCCATCCATCCACGATCGTTATCATCATCGACGCTGGTAAGAAGGGTATGATGACCGTGTTTGCTAAGCTTTAGTACACCCCCACAGAAGATCTTTGGGGAGTAGAGGTTCATCATATGTTCAAGTGTTAGGGTTTTCCCGGTCTTAAAGCACAATTGGCGGAGGCAAGCTACCGTACGCCATACGGATGGGCCTACTTGTGCAAAGCAAATTTGGTACCGGTGGTAGAATTCTAAGATTATTTGGTCAATTCCTTCACCCACTCCCAATGTGAAATGGCCCAAAGTGAAAGGGTATGTATAAACATACATGAACCCTGGTTTGGAGAAGATGACCCTTTCTGCCTTGCTATGGGTGAGGATTTCAATGTTGTTCCAATTACAATCCTACTTCATGACAGGGATGCTAGAAGGATGAATGGAAGAAGGATACCTGTTAACAGGCTAGTGTCTATCACTTTTGGGATTTGCAGGTTCTTTTTGTTCTTGAGGGTCGGATTTCGTGCTAAGGTGAAGAGGTATGATGGTGTTTACGGTTGGAGATTCAGACTTGACATCAACCTCTTTGGTTCTATTCTTCATTGGACCGCCACCGAAGCAAAGGCCAGAATTTTCGAAGGTAACAATATTAGAAGACATGATGGTGAGAAATTTGTGAAGAAAATTTTTATTGAGAAAGTTAAAGTTTGCAGTAGGGTCCTAAGATAAATCAAAGAAGAAGAGGAAGTTGTAAAAGATAAAGAATAAAAATGAGGAGTAGTGGAGAAGTTATAGACGGCAAAAATTACGGTCATGATTACCTCGAAAATTGGCGGAAATATTTGTTGATTCACAGAACAACACGTGTTCGGGTCATTAAATGCGAGAAGAAGTGCATCTTTTCAAGTGTCAGAGACTATTCAGGAACTTTCTCGCTAAAAAAAACTCTTGTCTACTTTCCGGTAACACTAAGTTGCGTCACCAGAAACTAAGGGGGCTATCTGTATAGGCTAAAATTGGTTAGAGACAGTTGGACGAATGATGAAGTGACACCTGGAACTGAAGACAGATGGGACGTGAGTCAGCGAACAACTGACACTGGATGCAAACGTGTGACTGAATGAATCCCGAAGACAGAGTAGCCAATAGCAAAGGTTCAAAATATTGACATCGAATAGCATTTAATGAGCAGTTGTTACTGAGAATATCTGTATTTACAGCCAACCGTCATGCAACCATCAATGATGGTTTTATTCTCATTCAAGAGGAGCTTGATTTGGGTATCTTGTCTTCCTAAATAGAGTTATAAATTGGAGGATTAACATCCATTGTAGAAAAAACATAGTTTGTACACAAAAGCTACATTGTGTTTTCATTTTATAATACTATTCTTAGTCTTTATTGTTAAATATTGTTCACACTTTGGCCAACGGATATGCTAAGTTCATCGCTAGGCTTGTATTTCCTTTAATTTGATTTCATAATCTTATTTTGTTCTTAGTTATTTACTATTCGGGTCAAATCGATTCGCTTGTCTAGAAACCATGATATAAATTTAACTGTACCGTTTTACTAGTAAACAGATATTACATTTATTCTTCTTATTTTGATTTCTTTGTAATAAATTTTAAACTCATTATCTTTAATGTAAAAAATATAATTTGACTATTTTTCTTTTACTAATATACTTATTTATTTAGTGAATTTTATAAATATTTTTTTAACTAGTAGAAGATGAGTCGTTGTTAGCATCAAATAATTCAATGACAAACACAATTTTCGAGCTTGGTTTGTTCCCGTTGTGATTAGTGTTATATAAAAATTAAATAAGAAAATAAGCATAATTTCGTAACCATAAAGGAGATTAGTATTTATAAAATAATTTATCATGTTTAATATTTTTTTATTAAGCTTATTGGTTATTTTGGAGTGCCATGTCATAAGTTTTTGGTATAAAATATAAAAATTCAGGTGAGATTTATTTTTTAGTTAACTTGACTATAGTTGAATGATTTTATGTGATAAAAAAAATAAAAAAATAACTTTGGTGTGCTAAACTTTGAGTTTAATGACTCATATGTTACTAAAACTATAAAAATAACTTTTGTATTACAAATTTTAAGTTGAATGATCGCTAGTAAATTTATCCGCAACTTTTTCCATTTATTGTTTTTTAAGTATTCTTCGTGCATCCGTTTAAGATGTATGTGATCTTTTCAAGATAGTTCGAGTCAATTACGGAATTTAATTTATTCTTCTTATTATTAAATTTATTGAACACATATAGATTCGATAGAGGCGTGGACGGTGCATGGTTGGCTGGCTGCCGACGAAGTATCTTATCTCTTGAACATGGGGATTTTGCCACTTCATCAAAAGTCAAGAGCCCACTAGCTAAAGCAGACGTGTTTTCCTTTAATAAAGCTTTAAGAATATTTACATCATTTAGGGGGTTTCTTGTCCCTTTCTGCTTTCTTTCAATTTAAAGTTGTAAGAATATCTTCATTTAAAGCTGTAAGTAGGGAAGTAAGAATTTTACATTTATGGGTTATGAATTTACTTATCGAATTTATAGTTTATTTTAATTATTAGTTCATGATTAAATATTTATATATATTTATTATATTTTCTAACACAAATTTAGAATACAAAAATATAACTATTACTAAGTTTATCCGAACCCGTTCATAATAACGTAGAGGCTGTAAGAGTATTTAGTGAATCTCGACCTCCTCTACTCGACTACTAGCATGAAAGAGGTTAATAGATTGGTTAGAAACAAACGCATACTTAGTGAAATCGGATAAAACAATTTACCTTAAGCGTCACGCAAACACTTCATTTTCTTCAATACCTAAATATCTTAAAACATAGGAAATTTAACTTGGTCGTCCTTTTTCCTTGTCACACAGATGGATTAATTATCCTGATTGGACTACAAACAGAATATTGAGATTAAAATTTTGTTATGTTTAAACGGGTGTAAGTACAAAATTTAATAGAAATTTATTTTTTGCAGAATTTAAATTTTCTTAAACGAAAAATTAACCAATGTTTATCGGAAAAACGTTATAGTTGAATTTG
The DNA here is from genome assembly GCA_000715115.1 of Nicotiana otophora. Lineage (NCBI taxonomy): Eukaryota > Viridiplantae > Streptophyta > Magnoliopsida > Solanales > Solanaceae > Nicotiana > Nicotiana otophora. The sequence goes on from AWOL01S0008719.1 coordinate 140,241, forward strand.
TAACGTGGTTTATAGACACGTGAATTAAATTAATCAGATAAAATAAAGTAATGAAGAACAAAACGATTAAATAAATAGAATTGAAGAAAAGACAAGCCTGAGCTTCAGAATATTCCCACCAGAATCAAGAATAATTAGAAAATCTCGATAAAATATGTGTAAAGCTTGAGAGAAAGAATACTAGTCTTTTTCTATCAGTCCTTTTCAATAAAATGAAAGCCTCTGTGACCCGGGAGCGTTTTGGTGCCCAATAGTGAAAGTTGGTTCTTGAAGAACTTTGAAATTCTTTAAATTTGGTTTGGAGCGGATTTTGGTGTTATCGAGGTCCGAATTGAATTCTAAAATCGAGAATAGTTCCGTAATATCATTTAAGACTTGCACGCAAAATTTGGTGTCATTCCGAGTAGTCTAAGCATGATTCGGCGTATTCGGAGGATTTGGAAAACTTGAAGTTCAAAGTTTGATTCAATTTGGTTTTGGGTATGATTCTTGGTTTCGTGGTTATTTTTCGCGTTTCGAGAGTTCGAGCAAGTCCGTATTATGATTACAGACTTGTTAGTGCCTTTGGACGGGGTTCCCAGTGGCTCGGGTGAGTTTTGGACCTCTCGGGGCAAAGTGTGAGAAACCAGAAATGCCCAGTTCTGATTACGATCCGAACATACGCCCAAGTTCGAGACCATCATACGAACCTATTGGAACCATCAAATCCCGATTCTGAGGTCGTTTACTCAAAATGTTGACCGAAGTCAAACTTGGCCTTTTAAGCCAACTTTAAGGAACCAAGCATTCTGATTTCAATCCAAACTCTTTCAAATCCCGAACCAACCATCCCCGCAAGTCATAAATCAGTAAAAGCAAGTACGGGGAGTCTTATTTAGGGGAACGGGGTTCTAGAAAGCAAAATGACCGGTCGGATCGTTACATTCATCACCTCTTAAACAAACGTTCGTCCTCGAACGAGTTTAGATTCATACCTAAAGTGCTGAATAAGTGTGGATATCTACTCTGCGTGTCCTCCTCGGACTCGCAGGTATCCTCCTCAACTGGTTGGCCCCTCCACTGAACCTTTACCGCGGAAATCCTCTTGGACCTTAACTAGCGATCCTGTCTAGCAACAATAGCAATTGGCTCCTCCTCATAACCCAAGCTCTCATCTAGCTGAATAGTACTGAAGTTTAACATATGAGACAAGTCGGTGTGATACCTCCGGAGCATAGACACGTGAAAAACTGGACCCCTGATAGGCTGGAAGGTAAAGCAAGCTCATAAGCAACCTCCTCAACTCGCCTCAAACCTCAAATGGGCCTATAAACCTTGGGCTCAACTTGCCCTTATTTCCGAATCTCATAATACCCTTCATCGGCGAGACTTTCAAGAGAACCTTCTCGACGACCATAAATGATACATCGCACGCTTTCTGATCTGCGTAACTCTTCTGTCTGGACTGTACAGTGCGAAGTCGCTCCTGGATCAACCTTACCTTTTCCAAGGCATCCTTCACCAAATCAGTACCATATAACTTAGCCTCGCCGGGCTCAAACCACCCGATGGGAGAACGACATCGCCGACCGTATAAGGCCTCAAATGGAGCCATCTCGATGCTTGACTGGTAGCTGTTGTTGTAAGCAAATTCGGCCAAAGGCAAGAACTGATCCCACTGTCCCCCAAAGTTAATCACACATGCTCTTAGCATGTCCTCCAGTATCTGAACTGTCCGCTCTGACTGTCCGTCAGTATGTGGGTGGAATGATGTGCTGATCTCTACACGGGTCTCCAACTCACTCTGTACGGCTCTCAAGAAATGTGAGGTGAACTGAGGGCCTCTATCTGATATGATGAAAACAAGCACACCACGCAACCGAACTATCTCTCGAATATAAATCTGTGCCAACTTCTCTGAAGTATATGTAGTCACAGCCAGAATGAAGTGTGCCGACTTGGTCAACTTGTCGACAATGAACCAAACTGCATCAAACTTCGCAAGGTCCATGGCAACCCAACTATGAAGTCCATGGTAATGCGCTCCCATTTCCACTCAGGTATATTCATCTGCTGTAGTAGGCCATCTGGCCTCTGGTGTTCATACTTGACCTGCTGGCAATTAGGCACCTAGCCACATACTCAACAATGTCTTTCTTCATCTGCCGCCACCAATAATGTTGTTTCATGTCACGATACATCTTCGTAGCACCTGGATGAATAGAATACCGAGAACTGTGTGCCTCCTCTAGGATCCTCTCCCTCAAGCCATCGACATTAGGAACACGTAGATAACCCTGGAGTTGCAGAACACCATCCTCACCCATAAACACCTCCTTAGAACCACCCTGAAGTACCGTCTCTCTGAGGACTACCAAGTGCGGATCATCAAACTATCGAGCCTTGATCTGCTCCAATAGTGAAGACTGGGTAACAACACATGCAAGAACTCGGCTGTGCTCTGAAATATCCAACCTCACCAGCCTGTTAGCCAAGGACTGAATGTCCAAAGCTAGTGGTCTCTCCTAAGCTGAAATGAATGCCAAACTACCCATACTCTCTGCCTTCCTGCTCAAGGCATCCGCGACTACATTCGCGTTACCCGGATGAAAAAGAATAGTGATGTCATAGTCCTTCAGTATCTCAAGCCATTTGCGCTGCCTCAGATTGAGATCCCTTTGCTTGAACAAGTATTGCAAGCTGCGGTGATCAGTATAAACCTCACAAGGCACCCCATATAAATAATGCCTCCAAATCTTAAGAACATGAACAATCGCGGCTAACTCCAAATCGTGCACAAGATAATTCTTCTCATGGGGCTTCAGCTGACGTGAAGCGTATGCAATAGCTCGCCCCTCCTGCATCTATACACAACCCAAGCCAATGCGTGAAGCATCACAATACATAGTATACACCCCCGAACTGGAAGGCAATACTAAAACTGGTGTTGTAGTCAAGTTCGTCTTGAGCTTCTGAAAGCTCGCCTCGCAGTCATCGAACCAACGAAACGGGGCACCCTTCTGGGTCAATCTAGTCAATGGTGCTGCAATGGATGAAAAGCCCTCCACAAACCGGCGATAATAGCCTGCTAACCCCAAGAAACTCCTGATCTCAGTCGCCGAAGTGGCACGAGGCCAACTCTGAACTCCCTCAATCTTCCTGGGATCCACCTTAACACCCTCTCCTGATATCACATACCCAAAGAATGCCACCAACTCTAGCCAAAACTCACACTTGGAGAACTTAGCATATAGCTTCTGTTATCGCAATGTCTGAAGCACCACTCTCAAATGTTGCTCGTGCTCCCCCAGTCTACGTGAGTAAATCAAGATGTTATCAATGAAGACAATAACAAAGGAATTAATATAAGGCCTGAACACCCGGTTCATCAAATCCACAAACGCCGCTGGGGCATTAGTCAAGCCGAAGGACATCACTAGAAACTCATAATGACCATATCTGGTACGGAAGGCAGTTTTCGGGACATCTGAGTCCCGAATCTTCAACTAATGGTACCACGATCTCAAGTGGATCTTAGAAAACACCTTAGCACCTTGCAAATAGTCAAATAAATCATCGATACACAACAACGGGTATTTGTTCTTGATGGTAACTTTATTCAACTGGCAGTAATCAATGCACATCCGCATAGTTCCATCTTTCTTCTTCACAAATAATACCGACGCACCCCAATGTGATACACTCGGTCTGACAAACCCTTTTGCTAATAACTCCTCAAGCTACTCCTTTAGCTTCTTCAACTCTTTCGGAGTCATGCGGTACGGTGGGATAGATATAGGCTGGGTACCTGGAGCCAAATCAATACAGAAAGTAATATCACGATCTGGCAACATGCCTGGAAGGTCAGAAGGAAATACATCGGCAAACTCCCGGACTACTAGCACTGAATCAATCATCGAACACTCTACGGTGGCGTCCCGAACATAATCTATATAAGCCAGACAACCCTTCTCGACCATATGTCGAGCCTTTAGAAAAGAGATAACCCAACTAGATGTACTAACAGAGGAACCCCTCCACTCCAACCTCGGTAACTTTGGCGTAGCTAAAGTAATAGTCTTGGCATGGCAATCAAGGATGGCGTGATATGAGATAACCAGTCCATGCCCAGGATGACCTCAAAATCGATCATATTAAGTAGCAGAAGGTCCTCCCTAGTCTCGTAACCACATAATATGACCACACAGGACCGATAGATCCGATCCACAACCATAGAATCTCCCACAGGAGTGGACACATAAACAAGAGTACCCAAGGACTCACAAGGAATATCCAGGAAATGAGCAAACAGAGATGACACATATGAATAGGTAAGCCTTGGATCAAACAATACCGAAGCATCCCTACCGCAGACATAAATAATACCTGTGATCACGACATCTGAGGCTACTGCATCTGGTCTGGCCGGAAAAGCATAAAATCTAGCTGGAGCACCGGCTGGCTGGCCTCCACCTGACTGAACAATAGCTGGCTGACCTCCCCCTGTCTGGCCTCCACCTTTAGGACGGCCCCTACCTGCCTGTCCCCCACCTCTGGGCGGTCGGACGACTGGTGCTGCAATCATGGGCTGATAACCCTGTTGTACTGCCTTGCCCCGAAGTTTGGGACAAAAACTCTTCATATGACCCGGATCTCCACACTCGTAATAACCTCTCGGTACCATAGACTGTTGCCCCGAAGCCTGACCCTGATGGCCTGAATACCTACTAGAAGAACCCTGAATGGCTGGTGGGCGGTATGAACTCTCTAGCATGGCGCTGAAATAGGCACTAGAAGAACCCTGATGAACTGGAGGGCGATAAGAACTCTCTGGCATAACACTAAAATAAGGTCGCGCTGGAACACCCAGAGGAGGTGGTGGTGCTGGATATGTGGTCCTGTTGGGCTGACCCCTCCCAAACTAACCCATGCCCCTAGCTGGGGCACCTCTAAACTCTCTAGAGAAACGGGTCCTCTTATCCTGCTGCATCTGCTCTCTACCCCTCTGGCGGTAGCCCTCAATCCTCCGAGCAATCTCTACTACCAGCTGATAACCAATACCCATCTGAACCTCCCGGGCCATACTAGACCGAATACTGGGGTACAACCCCACAACAAATCTCCGAATTGATCTCAGAGAATCTCGCCTCATGATCAGTCACTGACATCTGACCCTGCTCGAGCTGCTCGAATTGATCTCGCAACTCTTCCCTCTGAGAGGGTGGAATATACCTATCCAAGAAAAGCTGTGTGAACTGGTCCCAAGTAATGGGAGGGGAACCTGCTGGTCGGCCAAGAAAATAAGACGGCCACCATCTACGGGCCCTTCCCTCCAGCTGGAAAGTAGTGAAGTCCACCCCATGGGCCTCCAATATCCTCATATTGTGTAATCTGTCCCTGCACCGGTCAATGAAATCCTGGGGATGCTCATGCCGCTCGCCCCCAAAGATAGGAGGGTGTAGCCTAGTCCATCTATCCAATAGCTTCTGCGGATCGCCGTCCGGAGTTGATCTAGGTTCAGGTGCAGCCGCCACAACTGGCTGGGCTCCGAACACGGGTAGTTCACCCGGAGTTTGATATACTGCAGCTGCGTGCCCAGGAGCCTGAGCAGTAGGGGTCTGTGGTCCTCATCTTGCATGGGATGTGGCTGGATCCGCTGGAAATAAACCAACCTGAGTCATGGTGTGCATGAACCGCATCATACGGCCTATGACCTCCTGAAACCCCGGTGCTGTCATGAAATCTACCGCAGCTGGCTCTGCGGCAGGCACCTCGCTCTGCTCCTCAATAATGGGATCCTCCACTGGATCCTCTGGTGGTGCTACTGGGGCAGCCCTGGGACACCCTCGTCCCCTACCTCGGCCTCTGGTAATGGGGGGAGTAGCTCCTCCCGGGTTTGGAACATCCACCATACGCGTCCTCACCATCTGTGAGAGAATAGAAGGAAGAAACTTAGGGTACCATCAATTGCATGATAGGAGATGAATAAAGAGTAGTTTCCAAACATCATATAGCCTCTCGCAGATAAACACAGACGTCTCCGTACCGATCCGCAAGACTCTATTAGACCTACCCATAACTTGTGAGACCTACGTGAACCTGGAGCTCTGATAACATGTTGTCACGACCCAATTCCATTACAGGCTGTGATGGCGCCTAACAAAGTTATTAGGCAAGCCAAAACTGATCAATTAGTGATTTCCGTTTTAAATAAATTAATAAGTATTTAAGAAAATCCAGAAGGTTACAATTTTAACATAAATAAGTGGAAGCAACGATTAAAAATCGAAATCATGTAAGCCAAAACCAAAGTCAAAAGTCTACTAGTGTGTGCCAAGACCCGGTGTCACAAGTATATGAGAAATCTAGTAGAATATACAAAACAATGCTAGCCTACTGTCTGAAAGGAAATAGACAAAAAATAAAGCATAAGAGAGACTCCAGTTGCTGCAAAACGGATCAAAAGAGCAGCTCACCTGGAAGTCTCGAGCTGGGAAATCAATCTACGCGCCGGACTGGTGGCCAGATGCGCCTGCCTCAAATCCTGTACAATCAAGTACAAAAGTGTAGCGTGAGTACATAAAAATATATCTACCCAGTAAGTATCTAGTCTAACATCGAAGAAGTAGTGACGAGGGGTCGACTTCGACACCTACTAGGGCCAACAATATAGTAATGTGTGATTCTAAATGAGCACGATATACATGACTAACAATAAACTCAGAACAAGAAATAACTGAACAGTTCTTCCGTCATATTTAAGAACCCAAACCATCTTCCTTTATTTAAAACAAATGACCTCTAAAACAGTAGATTTATACCAAGTATACAAAGGCTTCCAGTCCTTTTATCACACACAAATTCCACCGAGGACGTTCGGCCCGATCCAATATAAAAATATAAACCGTGCACTGCCGAGGGTCGAACGGCGCGAACCATAGATGCATCTATTAACCTGCCGAGGCGAACGACCTGCTCCCATGAGAGTAGTGGAAATAGTCACCCCGCTCGCGGAACATACTTGCGACGCGGTTACATATAAATATAACATAGTTTTCCTCAATTCTTTTCAAAATAATAATTTACTTGAAACCTTTGAAATTCTTAAAAATAATCTTCAATTTAGTTCTTATCCAATACAATGGACATATATGATCAGTTAACGGTGTCCACAAAGCATGGTGTAAGCCTAAAACTACCCGGACATAACAAGAATAGTATCCACGTACGGACTCTCGTCACTTCGTCCGTACGTAGCCTCCACAAATAATCACATATTAATTGAGTTCAGCTATGGGAAACTTTCCCTCTTACAAGGTTAGAAAAGAGACTTACCTCGCTTCAAGGCCTACTTTCCGGTCCAAGCTTATGCCTCAAACCCTCAATTTGGTGTCGAACAATCCAAAACTATCCAAATAGTGTAAAGACTAATGAATAAAGGCTTAAAAATTCATATCCCAACTATTAAAGTAATTTTCCAACTCAAATTGCAAGATTCCTAAAACTTCTTCCCCGGGCCCACGTTCCCGGATTCCGAAAATTTTCGAAGAAAGTTGTTACTCATAACCTTAGGAACATAAATATATGATTTTCTTTAAGTTCCATAACCATTTTCGTGGTAAAACTCGATTTTTATCAAAAACCTAGGTTTTCCTCTAAACCCATAATTTTTCACTAATTTATATGTTATAATCTACCCATAAACTATGTATTAGACTCACATTAGGTAGAAATTACTTACCTCACAAACCTAGATCGAAATATCCTTGCCCTCAAATCGCCCAAGAGTGTAATAAATGACCCAAAAAATGCCTAAGTCCCGATTTTTAAACTCATTGCCCAGCTGCCTCCTTCTTCGCGAACGTGAAAGAGGCCTCGCGTTCGCGAAGGCAAATGACTCAGGCTCCCTGAAGACCCTTCATCGTGAACGCGATCAATGTTTTGCGAACGCAGAGGCTAGCTTGGCCTACACTACGCGAATGCGAGGGTTGCTTCGCGAACGCAAAGAACAAAGCGGCCCCAGCCCAGCCTAGCTACTCTACGCGAACGCATGTCGCCTCACGCGAACGCGAAGTTCACTGGCCCTAGACCTTCGCAAATGCGGACTAGCTATCGCGAACGTATAGCACATTTTCCCCCATCCCCAACTCCTTCTACACGAACGCGATGGTCTCTTCGCGATCGCGAAGAAGGAAACCAGAACTGGGCATTTCTGGTTTCTCACACTTTGCTCCGAGGGGTCCGAAACTCACCCGAGCCACTCGGGACCCCATCCAAAGGTACTAACAGGTCTGTAATCATAATACGGACTTGTTCGAACTCTCGAAACGTAAAAAACAACAACGAAACCAAGAATCATAGCCCAAAACCAAATTGAATCAAACTTTAAACTTCAAGTTTTTCAAATCCTCTGAATATTCCGAATCATGCTTAGACTACTCCGAATGACACCAAATTTTGCGTGCAAGTCTTAAATGATATTACAGAACTATTCCCGATTTCAGAATTTAATTCGGACCTCGATAACACCAAAACCCGCTCCAAACCAAATTTAAAGAACTTCAAAGTTCTTCAAGAACCAACTTTCACTATTAGGCACCAAAACGCTCCCGGGTCATCCAAAACCCGATCCGAACATACGCCCAAGTCCGAAACCATCATACAAACCTATTGGAACCGTCAAATCTCGATTCCGAGGTCGTTTACTCAAAATATTGATCGAAGTCAAACTTGACTTTTTAAGCCAACCTTAAGGAACCAAGTATTCCGATTTCAATCCAAAATCTTTCAAATCTCGAACCAACCATCCCCGCAAGTCATAAATCAGTAAAAGTAAGTAGTAGAAGTCTTATTTAGGGGAACGTGGTTCTAGAAAGTAAAACGACCAATCAGGTCATTACAGTAATTATGAGTAACCAAATCCGAAAAATAATTAGATCATCAATCATCTGTTGCGACTCGCAATCAGTAGCGTATGGTACAATTAACAAATGATACTACTCCCTCCTTATCAATTTAAATGACGCACTTTTATTATTAGTTCGTTCAAAAAGAACGACACATTTCTATATTTAGAAATAATTTAATTCGTTCAAAAAAGAACGACACATTTTTGTAATTAGAAATAATTTAATTTTGAACTTGTTTTTTTACTCACTTTACCCTTAATGAGAAGTTTTTATAGCCACACAAATATTATGCCCCACAAAACTTTTACCCCTTAAGCTTTTAGGACCACATGTTTCAAGAATCTTCTTTTTCTTTCTTAAACTTTGCATCAAGTCAAACCACGTCATCTACTTTGAAACGGAGGGAGAGTAAGAAAGAAATGTTACCGGATATTTGCGTTCAAAAACTTGAACTGTCCTCAAAGGGTCATCATACGCACTCTGATCCTGATCATTAACTTCTTATATATTCTTATCTCTAGATAATTAAATTTCCCTCTCCGCATTTTGAAGTAGAAACTTCTTTTTGTGTAGTGTTTTTTAATTATCTACCTATCTATACTATATTAAAAGTACGAAGGCCCTTAGCAAAATGTCGTTCAACTTTTTTATCCTTTTAAAATAGATTCACATTGGATAAAATAATCATTTAATTATTTACCTAATATATTTAGGATCTTATAATGACCTAAAATTTTGTATATTGAATCCTTTCTTATTTAAAACAGTACTTTTAATCACCTATCTTATAATCACCTATATAAGAAGTCCAAATATTTTGGACTTTTAATGCAATTAAAATTAAAATAATAACTAATAAAAATCCTTTCCAAACATGAACTGTGTAGCATGTCGACATACAAATGTAAAGTTTACATGAAAGTTTTACGTCATTAATATGGTGGTAAAACTAGAGCATCTTTTATGAGCTATATTTTAAAATTCAAGTTTATGTTACATCAATTAGATAATATATGTATGATTGATTTTTTGTTTTGTTTGAGTATTTAAATGATTGGTTCTTAGGTAAAATATGTCTATTCATTCATATACTAACATTTATTTTACAAATTGAAACTAGATAAAAGGGAAAGATCAGATTTATATAATTATAAAACCAAACACAAAGCACGATTAAGTTGAATTTAAAATAACACACCACAAAAACTATATAGTGTTGAATTTAATCTCAAAATTCTTTTGAATCGCAATACCTTGAAAGTTACGGATACCAATCTTAAGCTACTTTAAGAAATAAAAAACTAATGCAAACACATACATCTTATTGAAAATTTATTTAATAATTCAACTAAATCTTGCGCATTAGATACTTTTCTTATTTTAATTATGTAACATAATACCAAAAATGAAAATATTCGCAGAGAATAAGTAAAACCATAACTATTACTTGTTGTAGGTTTGAATTATTCGTTGTATAAAATTATAATCAATTAGTTTTATATAATTTAATTATCTTTAAATAAAAAATGAAAGTAAAAAAAACTAATTAGTAGAAAGCTATAACTAAATTAGATAGTGTCAATCAGCTCTCCTTCAATTTTTTTATTCTTCACTACAGATATATAATCGGTCATAAAATTAAAACCAATTAGTTTATATAATTTAATTATCTTAGTAAAAATAAAAAACAGAGAAATTGTTTTGTGAAAATTTACGTTTAATTGTCCGAGTATAAAATAGTATGTCATTAGCCTTTAATCAAAGATTCAAACTATAAATGTTATGTACCAAAATATAAAACATTATAATAAATTCTATAATTAGATATATTTATAATTATTATACTCTTCAATCAACATCCAATGCTAAAAATACTTTCTAAATTACACTTAACAATTGCAGTTAGGTATACAAAATTTAATAATTTATATAAAAAAAATTAAAGTTCTAAACTTCTTAATATGTGGTACACGCGCAAAACACATAGAAATGAATTCTTTTAGTCTTTTAGATTGTTTTAGATGTGCCATGTATTTCAAAATTATTCTAAATTGTTTATTGGCATGGTGACATAATCCTATTACTCTATGATCCGCGCTTTAATTATTGATCTAAATTCCATGTTGCTTAGTATTTTTTATGTTTATCTGTAACTTTATTCATATATTTGATATTCTTTTTATATTATTCTCATGCCAATTTGGTTTTATAAACTTTTTTGAGATAAGAATAAGCAGACGAATCAGTAGAAAGGAACAAAATAGGATTGAAATGGTGAGAATAACCCTAAAATATTTTAGATGACTAGATTCATTTTTCTTATTCGAAAACTATAATTTTCTAAATTATTTTTCTAAATATATTCCCTTTGAAATTATAACAATAGAAAATGTAATACAAAGTTAGTTTATATAGAAATTATCACAAATAACGCACGTATACTATATTAAAAGCATGAGGGTTCTTAGCAAAATGTCGTTCCTTTTTTTACCTTTAAAAATAAATTTTTAGACCGAACAAAATAGTAATTTAAGTTATTTTTCTAATATTTTGAACTTTGAAATCAATTAAAATATTAATTATTAAATCTTTCCTTATTAGAAACTCCTAATATTTTGGCTTATTAATCCCACCTGCACAATAACACTGCCCAAAAGACATCTTTTTTGGACATCCAATTCTAATTCTTCTCTTGTACTAGTATTAGCACACTGCTCGAATGCGCGGACACTACCCATGTTACATATTTGAGTTATTTTGCTTATATGTAAATAATCTTAAAATTTAAACCTTCTCGATAAATATAGATAATCATTGGATATTAATTAAGAAACACTACATGTAACGACCCGCCCGATCATTTTGAGAGTAATAGCCCCGATCCCCTATTTACTGCTTCTTCCATATTTATTCCTGCTATTGTGATTTACCGGGAGATTTTGTTTTGGTGTTTTGGAGTGTTTTGGTACACTTAGTCCCTAAATTGAGGTTAAGCCTTAGGATTTGGACCGTATTCGGAACTGTGTGAAGACGACTCTGAAATAAAATTTCATCGATTCCGTTAGCTTCGTTAGGTGATTTTGGACTTGGGGACGTGTCTAGATTGTGTTTTGGAGGTCCGTAGCTTATTTAGGCTTGAATTGGCGAAAGCCAAATTTTTGGAGTTTTGGACCGGTAGTAAAAATTTTCATATCGGGATCAGAATCCGATTCGGGAAGTTGGAATAGGTCCGTAATGTTTAATATGACTTGTGTGTAAAATTTATGATCAATCAGATGCGTTTTGGTTGGTTTCAGCATCGGTTGTCGAAATTGGAAGTTTCAAGTTCTTTAAATTTGAATCGGAGGATGATTTATGATTTTAGCATTGTTGGATGCGGTTGGAGGGCTCGACTAAGTTTGTATGGTATTTTAGGATTGATTGATATGTTTGGTCAAGGTTTCGGGGGCCTCGGGTGAGTTTCAGACGCCTAACAGATCGATTTTTGGACTTAGGAGGTTGCTGGAGTTTTCTGGTGTCTGAGTTCTGGTTTCATTATACGCGATCGCGTAGGGTGGCCGCGATCGCGTAGGCTTAGCCGGGCAGAGGATGGGATTGTTCTTCGCGTTCGTGGACATGGGCATGCGAACGCGTAGTGATGTGAGGTGGTGCTTCGCGAACGCAGACACAAGGTCGTGATCGCGTAGGGTTAAGTATACCAAAGTTGGGCCACACGCTTTGCTCATCACGAACGCGTAACGATATTCGCGATCGCGTGAGTAGGGGAGCCAGAGCATCATGTTCGCGTGGTGTTTTACGCGATCGCGTAGAGTAATTTCTGGGACAGCAAAGTTGTTCTTCGCGATCGCGAGGCTATTTCAGCGATCGCGATTAAGGAATCGCTGGGCAGTGTTAAAGTTTCCAAAAAACGGGGGTTTTGCCATTTAACCAAAACCTTGAGATAGGGAGCTCGAATTTGGACGAGATTTTGAGGAATTTTCAGAGATATCGATTGGGTAACGATTCTTAGCTCCTTTATGATTATATCCCACTAACCTATCATTTATTTCCTCTTTAATTTCGGATTTTTGTGGTTGAAATTGGGAAAGTTTGGAAGAACTTCTTCAACAAAGATTTCGAGTTTTGTAGGGAATTTGTAGTCGGATTTGAGTAAATTTTATATGTTAGACTCGTGAGCGAATGAGTATTCGTATTTTGTGACTTTTACCCGATTTTGAGACGTGGGTCCCACGGGCGAATTTTGAGTTAATTTCGAAATTTTTGTTAAAGTGTTGATTTCATTAATTAGATGAGTCTATTATTGTTGTATTTATGATATGTAATTGCTTTTGGTTAGATTTGCGCCATTTTGAGCCAGATATTCGTGGGAAAGGCATTGTGACCGATTGATTGAACTTGGTTCGAGATAAGTGGCTTGCGTAACTTTGTGTGGGCGAAGTCCCCTAATATTTGGAACTATTGTGATATGTGAGCGCCGTGTACGTGAGGTGACGAGTACGTACACGTGATAGTTGTGGAAAAACCCGATTTTCTTACTGAGCAGGAACCTGTTTTCCTTTTATTTTGAGTTATACCTATTTTATGAGTATTAATCTATTTTCATTCTTAATTGAGTTATTCCCATTTGTGTAGCTATCCTGTTTAGTCTAATATAGCATGTCTATGTATCTTAATTGCTTATGTGAACTTTGTGCAGCATGCTTAGTGAATTTCCTGCTACTTCCTTGACTGGTACTTAGTCTAAATCATAAGATTTAGTGATGTAGTTGCATTTCTTTTGTTTGCGCTGCATATTTACGTTGGGACTACGGAACGGTATTCCGGGAGATCCCCATGTATTGCATATTTACTTTGGGACTACGGAACGGTATTCTGGGAGATCCCCCTGTCTTGCATATTTACTTTGGGACTACGAATCGGTATTTCGGGAGATCCCCCTACACATTTACTTTGGGACTACAGAATGGTATTTCGGGAGATCCCCCTGCACATTTACGTTTGGGACTACGAGACGTTATCTCGGGAGATCCCCTATTGTGTTTCTGTGTACTGAGTTGTTACCTTCTATGATTTCATTATTGTTAAATTCCAGCCTTTATTTTATTGCGGTATTACACTCTATATTATTTTATTATATATTTACCAGTAGGGCCCTGACCTAACCTCATCACTACTCGACCGAGGTTAGGCTTGTCACTTACTGGGTATCAATTGTGTTGTACTCATGCTATTCTCTGCATATGTTTTTCGTGTGTAGATCTAGGTACTCCTTATCAGCTGCACTATCAGTGAGCCGGAACAGCTTTGGAGACTTCAAGGTATATGTGCCGCATCCGCAAACCTCGGAGTCCCCTTCTACTCTTCTCATGTCCATTATCTTCTGTATTTTTCCTTTGTTATACTCTGATGTATAGAGACACTAGATTTTCCTTCTGTAGTTTGTGATTCATGATGTTCCGGGTTTTGGGATTTGTTATGTATTTTTGAATAGTTGGTTAAATTTATATTTTTATTTCATTATTTTGCAAAATGTTAGGCTTACCTAGTTGTAGAAACTAGGTGCCGTCACAACATCACACGGAGGAAAATTGGGCCGTGACACTACATGTAAATGATTAAACATTTCTCAAATCTCCTAGTTATAATTTTGTTTTTTGGGTACCATTCTCGCCGGTGTCATTGGATCCAAAGAATAGTTAGGAAGCAAAATTTTAACTCATATTTATGGCAAAATAATCAAAGGTTGAGAATATGAAGAACTCTTTGGATTCGACTTGACTCTTTTACTGCTGCTTGAATTCTTATTTGGTGTGTTCATATTTTTCAAAAAATATTTCTATTTTAAAATTTCAGTTTCTAAAACTTTATTTTTCAATAATAATTATTTTTATAATAATATAAGTGAAAATATTATTTTTAATTCAAAACTCATTTTAATCGGCTATCTAAAATTTAAAAGATTCTTTAGCAAATGATTTCTTTTTCTAGTATGACTCCATTTTGATATTTGACATTAACCATGTTAAATATCTGAGTGATTTGAATTATATGTAAATAACCTTAAAATTTAAACCTTCTAGATAATTATAGATAATCGTTAGATATTAATTAATAAACACTACATGAAAAAAGGCTAACATTTTCTCAAATCTCGTAGTGATAATTTTATTTTTGCATCATTCTTATTGGTGTCATTGGAACCTAAAACAAAGTCACAAAGCGAAATAATAACTCGTATTTATGAGCTATGGCAAAGCACAAAGGTTGGTACAATATGAATGATTCTTTGGTTACGGCGTGTGTCACGACCCAAAATCAACCGTCGTGATGGCGCCTATCATGGATCTAGGCCAGCCTCAACTCAACAACCCAACACCAACAACAATAAGTTTGAAAACGTTAACGGAAGCATTTAACATTAAAGAAAAACTGTTTGAAACATAAAAAAATCTCAAAGTGATACAATCCAGCCCAAAACCAGGGTGTCACTGAGTTCATGAGCATCTAGATCAGAAATATAGTCTACTATAGTGTCTAGAGATATAAATTGAAAGTACGATAAATATAAAGAAGGAGAGTCAAGGCCCGTGAACGCAATGCAACTACCTTGATAGTCTCCAAAACTCTAGGATCCTCAATCAGCAACCGTCGCTATGACCGGTATCGCCTGGATCTGCACACGAGGTGCAGGGAGTAACGTGAGTACACCAACTCAGTAAGTAACAAGTCCAAACTTTGGACTGAAAGGTAGTGATGAACTCAACCTCAACAGGTATAACAGAAATAAATGTGCAGAAACGTAGGCATGCTTTAAACTCAAATATACAGCTCAAACAGTAAAGGAAATACAGATCTGAACAGTGTAAGGTATACAACTCAGCTATCTCTACATGCCAATGCAGAGACTGTATGAAATGCCCCATCTGCTCCACTCTCAAGTATTCAACCACTCGGTACTGTATATGGCCATCCGACCCAGGGAAATCCATCCTGGAACATATACAACACTGACTATAAATCACCAATACCGAGGAAAATGGGAAATCCAACCTTGTGGAGAAATCCATCTCCAGGTATCAAGTACTTCGGACAAATACATGTCCAGGGAAATCCATCCCTCAATAATATCATCCGCGCTCACTGGGGCGTGTTACAGACTCCGGAGGGGCTCCTACAAACCAAGCACTATCATAGTCATCAATATAACCACTGCGGCATGCAGCCCGATCCCATAACTGTCACTCATAACTAGGCACTTGGCCTCACTCAGTCATCAACCTCTCCAGTCTCACCACGGGCTCACAATGTCATGAAAACAACCCGGGAAAATGATAGGATGAATCAATAAATAACGGAGATCGAGATATGATATAAACATGCATGATTATGACTGAGTATGGAATAGTAACTGAAACTAGTGAGATGACAGCAAGAAACGACCGCTAAGGGTCCAAACAATACCGGCACAAAGCCTAAACATGATATCTAGCATGATTTACAGCTCAACAACTTTATCACCTGATGAAAACATGGATATCAATAGGATAGAGTCAATAAACGGTGCCATGGAATCACCCAGGTCACAATTCTCTTGGTGCATGCCCACACGCCTGTCACTTGGCATGTGTGTCACCTCAATACCAATCACATAGCATATAATTTGGGGTCTCAAACCCTCAGAACCAAGTTTGAAAATGTTACTTACCTCAAACCAAGCAAAATCCTACTGCGCGATGCCCTCGCCTCTCAAATCAGCCTCCAAATATCCCGAATCTATCCACAAGCAATACAATACGATCAATATAGGCTAAAGGAACCAATTTCACAAGAAAAATACCAAATTATAGCCAAAATTCCGAAATCGGCTCAA